>WOUH02000009.1:2287658-2304894 GCA_009936405.2 Stevia rebaudiana
CACGTATTATTTTACGGCACCAAATCCATTCACTATTGCGTTTTGTTCATCACGTCATTGCTCGTTAGACTAATTTTGCTTATACATATTTAAATACGTAAGCAGTCTAGTATGAAATTCACGTACATGAAATAATACGTATAGAAGCACGTATAATTGAGTCAAAGTTTAACCTAAATGTTGACGGTTGTCACAAGTTAGTTTTGAGAAAATGATGAGCAAATTGAATTTGGTATATGTCATTCACATTTCTTCCTCTAGGTTTAATTATAATCTATTCGTGTGTTCTTCGTTCTTTATATATTATGAACTTGGACGTAAAAGTGGAGGCAAAAAATAGAGTACATATATGAAAATAGTACATGCAACAAATCTTTTCGTATTGTTTCCCTTGGGGATTAATTACGCTACATCACAATGAAATTAGTAATCACTAATCTTATTTAGCATATTAGTTCATAACTTCATATATGTGGCTTCAAACTGCTGATTGGTCAATTCAACAAGATAAACAAGAGGTTGTCGTATTTTGCCTTTTCATGTCATGAGATGCATGCACAAATCAATTTCTCGTGCACCACAAATCAATCAGGTTACGTTAAACTTTTTTCTTGTTACATGTCTGTAGTTTTGTTTTAATACAGTTATACATACAATCTCATATATAGATCTTTTCTATGTAAAAAAATATTGTTTTTTTAGTAGACAAAATTGTTTGTGGGACAACCCAATCGACCCCCAGCTAGCTTGACATGTTTATTTAATAATGGAATACTAAAAAAAAAATTAACGAGTGTTTTTTATTTTTAAAATGAGCATAATGTTCATATATAAAAAAATTAGCTCATTTTGTATAATTTATGTTTTTTCCTATTCGTCATTGTGTTATGTTAATTTTCTGCTCGAAAATGATGTTTAGGTTAACACAATGTTAAGCAAGATAACACAATGACGTGTAGGAAAAACAAATATTAGAAACAATTAGCTAAAGAAAATATTATTTTTTATATATCAATACTATTTTCGTTTTAAAGAAAAAAACACTTGTTTTTATGATGCGATTTTTACAAATAATAATAATAATAAATAACGTCGTATGGAAAAGTTATGGAATATTTAAAAAGTTGAGGAATTTTGAAAAAAAATCAATAAATGTTGTCGATTACTAAAATACCCTTAAACAAGTTTTTTTACTTCAATTTGATCTCAAACATCAACTATGGATCTAATGACCTATATTTTTTTTACCTTTCTTAGAACATGTCCCTTATTTAGTTGAACTTATCCTAATGAGACATTAGAAAATTATAAGTGTCACTATAAAACTTTCTATATTAAATAGTATAGATATAAATTGATATAAATTGATATTTTATTTATATTAAAGGTCTGATTGATAGCTTTTTAATGTCTTAAACAAGCTACCATTTAATGGTTTATAGTATCTTAATTAATGGCTAAGATGTAATCTTAAGTCTGAATGGGAGATAACATTTTAGTGGTTACCTTTTAACCATCTAGCCTTTAGATTACTTGTTAACCATTAAAATGTAGCCTCTTAATAATATTAAAAGTTTACCAAAACGACCCTAAACGAAAATAACAATTATTGAATATGTAAATTACATTGTCCAAACAATACGCAGAAATACTAAACAACACTAGTATATTTATTATAGAAACATGCGAACACATACTTTAACTCAATTCATATGAACATAAAGAAAAGATTGTTAAAACACTTTAATAATGAATAATAATATTATTACACTCGTTTTATGTTAACTGTCGTCAACTGCCATGTGTTTCGTTATGCATTGCATCCTGTTCGTTTTGTGTGTAACCTATACATACAACCACCATCTCTATATATACATCTCTCTCTTCGTACCGAGTCTCTCTCCTAACAAACCTCTTTTCCTCACTCCAACTCCCATTTTCATTTTCAATTTCAGAAAACATTCCGAGGGAACCGGAATCTGAATCGGAATTACAGACAAGAATTCAGATGTGTATCAAAATAAGTTAATTTTGCGTAATTTCTCGTAAAATGATTTGATTTGATCGGTGAAATGGCAGTGAATGAATGGATCAACGGGTATTTAGAGGCGATTTTGAGCAGCAAATCGTCGAATATAGACGAGAACAAGGAGAATTTACGAGAACGAGGGGATTTTAATCCGACGAAATATTTCGTTGAAGAAGTGGTTACCGGAGTCGATGAAACGGATTTGCATCGAACATGGATCAAAGTTGTTGCGACCAGAAACACCAGAGAACGGAGTTCGCGACTGGAAAACATGTGTTGGCGGATATGGCATCTCACTCGCAAGAAGAAACAGGTGCATATGATTTAATCAATTACAGATGACAGATTAGATTTCAGTATATTTAACAAATTGGATAATAACAATCGGCTGATAACAATCCAAAATTTGATCAATTGCCGCTTGATTTTCACTCACCGCCATGATTTTGAATGAAGACAGTGATACATACATCCATTGTAACGAAATACAACGGAAATCAAGTGTAATCGATGATAAATTCATGTTTACTGTGTGAATTGAATTGCATATTGCAACAGAAAGTGAAATTTGTTAGAGTAATACTCATTAGTATTGATTATTATTAGCCAAATGATCATAATTTGGTTTATTGGAATCAAATTTCCAATCTATAATGGATAATATAATTCAGTATCATCTTTTATCTTAGAGGCCTTAATCTTAAAGTCTAAAGGCTCCATTGATGTTACTGGTTAAACATCCTATTCTTGTTGCTCTTATAAAGTTACTATCTATAAATCAATTTTAATATAAGATACGATTTATAATCAGACCTCCACTAAAGTTTCTAGTTCACCAACTATTTGTTTGTACAACTGTATCATGGTTATGATCAGAACTCACAACCATAGAACAGTAAATTAACTATAAAAATTATTAATTTTTGTACTTTAAATTAGTTGGAATGGGAAGATTTTCAACGCGTTGCAAAGCGAAGATTCGAAAGAGAACAAGGGCGTATCGATGTGAGGGAAGACATGTCGGAAGACATGTCTGAATCAGACAAAGGAGATATTGGTGATATTGGTGAGAGTCCAAATAAGGTTTACCAACCTAATGCTTCTAACTTGGAAGTTTGGTCAGATGATAAAAAAGAAAAGAAGCTTTACATTGTTCTTATCAGGTAAAAGTTACTTTATTGGTTTATCTTCCCCTTTAAAAACAATAATATATTATTATAATTATACAGTTTGCACGGTTTGGTTCGTGGAGAAAATATGGAGCTCGGTCGTGATTCTGATACAGGTGGTCAGGTAGTTATGAACAATTGTTCCAGTTGGTTTCGTTTTAAATGGTCCAACACGTAAATTCAAACAAGTTATATGGGTCAAGGAGCCCAATTTTGCTCTAATTTGTAATCCTAAAGTTTTTTATTATTATTTTTTGGGTACGATAGATCAAATATGTTGTGGAGCTTGCTCGTGCGCTTGCCAAGACACCGGGGGTGTATAGAGTGGATCTTTTCACCCGCCAGGTGTCATCCCCAGAAGTAGATTGGAGCTATGGTGAGCCCACTGAGATGTTGACAGTTGGCACTGATGATCCAGATGATGATGTTGGCGAAAGCAGTGGGGCCTACATTATAAGAATACCATTCGGCCCGCGTGACAAGTACCTTAGAAAAGAATTACTATGGCAATACATCCAAGAATTTGTGGATGGTGCACTTGCTCACATTCTTAACATGTCCACCGCGTTGGGTGAACAAATTGGTGGGGGCCACCCAGTTTGGCCATATGTGATTCATGGTCATTATGCAGACGCTGGTGATAGTGCAGCTATACTTTCGGGTGCACTTAATGTTCCCATGGTTTTAACCGGGCATTCACTTGGTAGAAACAAACTAGAACAACTTCTTAAACAAGGGAGACAGTCGAAAGAAGATATTAATTCGACTTATAAGATTATGAGAAGGATTGAAGCAGAAGAGCTTTCGTTAGATGCAGCCGAACTTGTGATTACGAGTACTAAACAAGAGATTGATGAACAATGGGGGTTGTATGATGGGTTTGATGTTAAGCTTGAGAAAGTGTTGCGAGCGCGTGTTAGACAGGGTGTTGATTGTCATGGTAGATTTATGCCGAGGATGGCGGTAATATTTTTATACTTCATATGATAATCATGAAATTTGTGTTAAATTACATTTTCTATTTTTAAACAATAACTAGAAGAATATTATTTTATTTAAGATTTTATTATGCTTAAAATGCATGTAGAAATTTAAAATCATCCATTTAACAATGTATTACTCCTTTTGTATAAATATGATACAAAATGCATATGATAACTTTTTATAATTCTGTTACCGCGTTCATTCCATTCTAGTCAACCAAACTAACAATATAATAATTAATTTCAGGTTATTCCTCCTGGAATGGATTTCAGCAATGTTATTCAAGAAGCAAACGAGGCTGATGGCGATTCATCATTAACCAACATTGAGGGCCCTTCTCCAAAATCAGTGCCACCAATATGGTCAGAAGTGAGTATAATTTTATTTATTAATTTTTTTTTTTTTTTTGTAAAAAATGCATGATAATTTTCATATATGTGTTGCAATTATTCATCAGTAAAACGTTTGTTTATCGCAGATTATGCGATTTTTGATAAATCCACACAAACCAATGATATTGGCATTATCAAGACCAGATCCAAAGAAAAACATTACTACCCTTTTGAAGGCTTTTGGAGAATGTCATTCTTTGAGAGAGCTTGCTAATCTTGTAAGTAATCTACTTAATTTATGCGTATAAAATCATGAGTTTAAATGAGTACCATTTAGTAATTAGAAACCAAATAAACAAGTTTTTGGCCTTTGTGTGTATGTATGTGTATACATGTATATATGTTTGTTGACTTAATGAAAGATGGTTAAACACAGACACTTATAATGGGGAATCGAGATGATATCGAAGATATGTCTGCTGGAAACGCGAGTGTGTTAACAACTGTACTTAAACTCGTGGACAAATATGATCTTTATGGTCAAGTCGCGTTCCCGAAACATCATAAGCAAAATGATGTTCCAGATATCTACCGTCTTGCTGCCAAAACTAAGGTATATAAATAAATAAATAAAAAAGTATAATCAAGATTTAGGAGAAAACAGATTATAGTATAACGCGCTATTTACCTGCATATAGAGGTGATAATGCGTATAACGCGTACTTAATGCAATCCTTTTAACTTGTTTGTTTACGATACTAAGTTGTGATTAAAATTGTATTATTCTTGTGACAGGGTGTTTTTATAAATCCTGCTTTGGTGGAACCTTTTGGGCTTACATTGATTGAGGTTTGTTTTTATAAAATTTTATAAAATTTCCTGATTCACACAATTTACGTTTGTTATATTATATATGAGTTTTAAATATTGGAATCCTGTGATATAATTTAATATAGGCTGCAGCTCATGGACTTCCTATGGTAGCAACTAAAAATGGTGGTCCTGTTGATATTCATAGAGTATGCAATTTTTATTTATTTTTTTATATTCATGAATTTCATTATTATCTTAATCCTTATATGGATAAGAATATGGTCATATGTAATTATGTTATGCAATTGCAGGCATTAAACAACGGATTACTCATCGACCCGCATGATCAACGAGGAATATCTAACGCGCTACTTAAATTATTATCAGAAAAAACATTATGGCAAGAGTGCCAAAAAAGTGGTTGGAAAAACATACACTTATTCTCATGGCCCGAACATTGTCACACGTATCTGACACGCGTAGCATCATGTCGCATGCGACACCCCGCATGGAAAACTGACACCCCCGCAGACAGAATGCCAAAAGACGAATCGTTGAACGACTCGCTTCGTGACGTACAAGATGCATCATTAATACTATCCATAGATGGAGATAGATCTTGTTCAATTAATGATTCGTCAGATGGCGGAAGTGATGTTCAAGAACAAGTTAAAAGAGTAATGAACAAGATGAAAAAACCTCAATCATCGGATAAAGTTGGTGAAATGAATAATAATAATAATAATAATGATAATAATAATTTGTCTAAGTATCCGGTGTTAAGAAAAAGACGAAAGCTGGTTGTTATAGCGGTTGACTGTTACGATAACAAAGGTGAACCTGAAAAGACTATGATTAGTGTTATACAAGAGACGTTAAACGCGATCAAACTTGACGCGCAATTCGCAAAAGGTGTTGGTGTTGCTATATCAACAGCTATGTCAATATCAGAACTGGTGGATTTTTTAAAAAATGGGAATATTAAAGTGAATGAGTTTGATGCAATGGTTTGTAGTAGTGGAAGTGAGGTTTATTATCCGGGTAGTTGTGAAGAAAATGATGAGTTGTACCCGGATCCGGATTATGCAACACATGTAGAGTACAGATGGGGTTCCGATGGTATTAAGAAAACCGCGTGGAGACTGATGAACGCTCCTGATGATCTAGAGGGTAAATCGGGTAAATCTTTGAAAGTGATTGAAGAAGATGTGAGATCTAGTAATTCTCATTGCTTGTCCTTTTTGATTAAAGATGTTGAAAAGGTGTGAATCGTAATTAAATCATAACTTTTATATATTATAGTATAATTGGTTTATGAAATTATGAATAACCCTTTTTATGATATCGATGTTTTTTTTTTTTCCATTTGCAGGCAAGGAAAGTGGATGATTTGAGACAAAAGTTTAGAATGAGGGGTCTAAGGTGTCATCTTATGTATTGTAGAAACTCTACAAGAATGCAAGTAATTCCTCTACTCGCCTCTCGAGCACAAGCCTTGAGGTAAAGTGTTTCGAATTGAGATGTTGGTTTTGACTCGTTTCACTTGTGAATGGGTAGATTTGGGTTCTTTTGTCTCTAAGAGGGTCAAACAGTTAAATGGAAAATAAGTTGCGTACGGTTTGAAAATTGCCTAAAGTTTTTTTTATAAAATGCAAATCACCTCATACATCATCTTATTCTTCAATTTAGATTACTAATGCAATGAAAAAAAAATGTTTGTATTTGTAATAATGGTGCTAGTTATTATAAAAAACAATGATTTGGACAAAAGGTGTTAATGAGTCACCTCAAATAGACTCAGGTCATTTCAACACATACATTAAAGCTTGAAGTAACACTTATCACTCAAACATACATTTTCGAGTCTCAAAAGTGTTTGTTAAGATTTTGATTTTTGTTTTATACTAAACCAACCGGAAAATTATAGAACTTACAGTCAAACTAATGGAATTTGACTTTTGACTTTAGCTATTATGATTAATAGGTTTTTCTTTGTCCGTTGGAGACTAAATGTTGCCAATATGTACGTGCTCGTTGGTGAAACTGGTGACACGGATTATGAAGAACTCATATCGGGGACCCACAAGACGCTAATTCTAAAAGGAATTGTTAAAACGGGTTCCGAAGAGTTACTTAGAACTAGTGGTAGCTACTTCAAAGAAGATATAGTTCCTGAAGAGAGCCCACGCATTGCCTATCTTAATGCAACTAAAGCTGAAGAGATTGCAAGTGCATTAACCAGGCTTTCTAAATGTGATACGTGAATCTTTGATGTTAACTGCTTATCTTTAACTATTTATCAACCTTGGTGATGTTACATGTAATAACAACTTGTATAAACAGTATCTTACAATGTGGGTTGTCTAAATCAACTTAGCTAGATGATCGAATTCCTACTCTTGTAAGTTACATTAGTTGTTAATGTATTAATTTAGCAAACTATGCACATGTAAAACATGAAAGATCATGAGGATATATAAAAACAGTCTCATTGTAACCAAGAAAATAAATAATATTATGTGATTTACGTCTTGGTTAGTTTTGAGCGTAAACGGAAATCCATGATTTACATAACTGTCATCTCGCCCTACAACCAAGCAAGCGATCTAGGGTCTCGAGAGTCCAAATCATGATGATGATGAAGAAGATGAGCAGCATTTCAGACCTCCTGCAGTTGAAATAAAAAATCGTATTGTAGGTTATCAGTTTCTCCCCTTTCTTAGAATGCAAATGCAATCAGGCACCATAAATGGTAGTACATATGTAGATCCCGAATTTGATCAAATGATTGATATTAGACCTCTTCCACCGATTCAAAGTTTCAATAAACTTTTGAGCGTTAATCTAAAAATCGGAAAGGAAGATCATCATGATGTTTTTAAAAATTTTTAGTGGATGCAGAGGCTAAACATGCATATCGACGTTTACACGGTAAGCATAATCGCGCGTAGCTTGTGTGCATTGAATGAAACTTGTTATGGTTTCAGCCTGCTGGCAACTTGCTTTAAGTCGGGAATAAAACCTGATGTGGTCTTCTTTAGCACCTTATTTAATGGACTTCTTAGAGAAACGAGGTGGGATGAGGCTAGGAAATTTGTATCAAATATTGTTAAAGATCGTTCGTTCAAGGATAACACAATATTCATGAATATACTCATCAAATGCGTTGTGAACTTCAGTATTTTTGATGGTATTTCTCTCTCCGAACATATGGAGGCAAACGAAGAAAGCAAGCATGATTTGGTAACATATACCTCTCTAATCAGTTGCTACGCTCGAAATTTGGCGTTAATGTTGTTTGGCATTATGGTTAAAAAAGGCATAAAACCTGATACGACTACCTACAATGCTCTATTGGATGGGTTCCTGGTATCTGCAGAATCGAAACAAGGTAAAAAAGTACTGGATATGATGAAGAAAGATCCGATTCAACTGGATATGTACACATACACAATACTCATGAATTCATATGTGAAAAATGGTAGAGTTGATTTAGTTGAGTCTACATTTGATAACATGAAAGGAAAGGGACATAAACCTGATTCAGTTCCTTATCTATATCTATACTAATTTTTTTTTTAACGGCAAATGTTAGTAGTTAGTATGATAGTATCACCAAGTTAGTATTAATTCCCATTGCCTGGATTTGAACCCAGGACCTCCAAGATAAGCTTTGCTTCCCACTTAACCACTAGGCCAAGAGATCATTGGTTATATCTATATTTTGGACACTTGTCAATACCACAATACCTCTCCCATAAATCTGAAGTGAGAAATTGACATGTGTCAAGTTTATATGATTTCTCATTTAATTAATTTTAATTAAACCTAATTTAGTTATATACATCCCTAGAAATACTCCAATTTTTTTTTCTTTTATCGTTTCCTTTCAACCATAATTTTGGAACTTTCAAAATTTCTTTCTTATCATTGACGATGGTGGAATACGAAGCCAATGGATTGCGATTCAAAATTGAAGAGGACGCCGATCTTGAAGAAAACAACCAATTTCATGCTTCCTCAATCGTTATCATTAGTGATGACGAAGCCTATATATCCAAATCGTTACAGAATCATCATCGTTTAAGAACAGGGAGAAGGTTGAAGCGCAACCTCACATAGTAATCAGTTTAAATCAATTTTTTATACTGCAGTTTTTTGTTTAATCAATGTTTAGGGTGTGACGGAGTGTGCTTTCAGCAGGAACGTTGCTACCTCATCAAATGGGTCAGGCCCAAATTAGATTGTAAGTTGACTTTGCTTTTAGCACGTTTTACTATATATTGAGCTGTTAATCTGGACCGTTTTTTACCCAGAACTAAGCTGCAAATTGACTGGGAAATTGTTCTATTTTACCTGCATAATAGAAGTTGATTTATGGCGTTTTAGATCCTGATTAGGACTGCATAATAACCATTGATTATATTCTGTTATCTTTGCAATAGCTGATCTATGTAATTTTAGGGAAATAATTTAACCAAAAATTTGTCACTAAATTGAATTGTATTAAATATATTATGTTGTTGGTTTTTCTCTATTTTGTTTGTAAATTTGATTTTTGCTTACATTACTTGAAATGAATTTGCAGCCTCGGATTTACACTATTTGAGGACACGGTTTGCATTGGATATGGTAGTGTGTTCGATATTATATGAGTGTTTCTTATCTTAAATGCTTTAAAAATTTCCTTCCAATAAATGATTCAGTAGTTTTGGTTTTAGTTTGTTGGAATTTAACTTTTTTTATCACTCTATTGTTATGATTTTGAGTTGTGAAAATTGATTCTGTTTGGTATAGTTAAGAAATAATTAGTTTATCAATTGATGTTTGGTGGCACCTCAAGCAATAATTGCAATATTCTTTAGTACAAAAAACATTTTTAACTATCGGTAAATTTAAATCACGCATATGTTGTGCCATTTTGGAGATGAATAACGGACACTTGGATTGTAACCTTGGCTTATACATGAGGTAAACATATGGTCATCTTTCGTTTAAATAATTTGAATAAAACTATTCTAGAAGGGCAAACACATCTGACATATAGTTATCACTGTAACTAAGTTGTTTAGAAGCAAACTCATTTGACATGTTATTTTAACATAAAGTAATAAAATTACATAAATTTTTGTACTTAGCCCCGTGTAGCACACGTATGATTTTTGCAGTTACATTTTAGGTATTGAGCACATGAAATGATTTATGTTGTATGTTGTTTTTATAATTGCATATACATACCCTTTTAACCTTATATCTACTCACTTTTTCTAATGCAGCAAGACCCATTGTTTGAATGATTGATAGCTTGATCCAATCTTTTCAAGGTATAAATTTTCCCTTCATCATATAATTTTAATCCATTTTAACTAAAGTTCATATTTTTTCTCTTTCAAACTTCTGATATATATCAACAATCTATATATAGATTATATAATTTTTATTTTCAAGAAATATGATTAAATAGTCAAAGCATATTTTTTAAATATGTTTCAGAAATAGATTAATTCAAATCTATACTTCAAAACTTTAAAATTTTAAAATACCCGATATATAAAATTTATTGCTTATGGATAACTAATGATTGATAAAAAAAAGTTGGTATTTATTAAAGTTTTCATATTTTCAAAAATTAAAATTTTAGAAAATTCGAAATTTAAATTTTATCATCCAAATCTGAATTTAAATTTCAAAATTCAAAATTTAACAAAATTTGATTTTACATAAATTCAAGCCTAATCAAAACTTTGACAATTCCTTTATTTTCGGGAAAACAATTAAAGACTTTGTAACAACTTATTAGGAAAACGTGTGACAGAAGCAGAAGTAATTTCTAGAAGTAATACAGGTGCTCGAACGTTCATACCCAGAATTGGTATGCGTCGCAATGACAATAAACAAAAGTCCAGGTCAATAGGTTTGTTTTATAAACATATGGTGTTTTCACATGATCAACTATACGTGGTTTTGTCAAGAGTTAAAAGTAGAGATGAACTCAAAATCTCAATTCTCGGTAAAGATGGTAAGGTCACTAACAAGACTTCATATGTCGTATATAAGGAAGTTTTAGAGATTTATAAACGATATTTTGTGATTAATTTGTAAATTGTGAATGTTACATTTGTCATTAGTTTATTTATATTTAATTGTACTTATTTGAATGATTGATTATTTGTTTTTAATCTTACACATTGTTGTTTGTATTTGAAATACATTGGTATATTATCACTATTGTGCAAATATAATATGTTGAGTATGTACATATGCAAACTCAATCTATATCGATAATTTAATCATTGCTTTTTAAATTAATCTTTAGATTAACATACATGTTTTTTTTAATCATGTGTTAAAACTGTAAATTTTTTGTACGCAACCCCGTGTAACACACGGGTTTAACCCTAGTACATTAATACATTAAAACTAAAACTTTGTCTTCAATAATAACCGAAAGCTGTGGATACACTCTTGCACCAACAAGCTCCCCCTTAGCAACAGCTCGGTTATTGACACACTCTTGCACCAACAAGGTCCATGTTTTTATAATAATAAACGAATATTTGTTAGAAAAGGATAACCTGACCGGTCTAGATAAACGCACTAAAAATTTTAGTGAAACTTCAGGAGATGATTTCTATGGAATTTGATAGGAAACAAAAAATTGTGAATGTAGGCAAAAACCAAACGCGAAACGGAGTCCTAACAAAGCGGGAAATGTGAAAAAAAAGTTAATTGTTCGCACCCTAGGAACCACGCCACGTGGCAGGTAGAGGGACGCGTGGCAAATTAGACGTAACGTGGAAGCACAGAAGCTACCCACGTGGCGCCATGTGGCAGTACCAAGTGAGGTGAGGCGGTTCAGCAAGGCGATCGCGCCACGCGAGGCTAGCCAGTCCTATGGCTCGCGACGCGCGAGCGCTTAAGGTCGAGTGTATAAATAGCAGCTTCGGCCAGAGTTGATTTCTCGCCTAGAATTTGATTTTCAAACCTAGTTTATGATCAAATACTCATCTAGACTTACAGTAGAATAAGTTAGGTGCTCGGGAAACATTGGAAGGCACTTGGAAGGCTTTCGGTTCGCCTACAAAGTTGGTGATCGGGAATTTCATAGAGAAATAATAGTAGAGATACTGCTAGTTAAAGGTGAGTTTTATGAGCTCTCTTTTAAATGTCTTTAAATGCTTTTGGCTGGTATACATGCTTTGTTTTTAAAAAGGTTTTGAAATGACATTATGACGTTATAAAGTTTTTAAAGACAAAACTAAAATGATGTTTTCAAGAGAGGAGGTTTTTATCCTACGAGTTTAAATAAAGAGTTATTTTGAAACAAGGGTTTCGCTTTTTAAACAAAGAGGTTAGCCACTACGGGTGGTGTGAAAGCATGTAAGACGTCATGGAGGGGAACGTTATGCTATTTTAGGTTGGTAAAGTTGCTAAGCATATAAGACATCCTGGTGGGGAACGCAATGCTTTTGCACTATCGTAAAATGTTTTATCGATAATGTGAATCTCGGTGGCTACCTGGAGAACACATTATCCTGCAGATGCTTAGTAAAGTCCTACAGAAGAAACTAGTCATGTACGGTTCTCATTGGAGAACATGTCAATAGTACAATTGGTAGTTTAAAAGCGGTGACGGTCAGTAGGTATTTCATAATGCTATGTTTGGGAACTGTTGTGATTTACTTTGCATAGTTGGTAAAACTTGTGTGTTAGGTTATTAAGTGCTGTATGACTTGACTAATAAACGTTTAATGATAGAATGTTACTAGAACCTTACAAGATATAAGTTGTATGTAATTTAAAACTTAACAACGTAAGATGAACACTTTTAGCATGTGCATCAGGTTAATGGATTGAGTCTCAATTAGTCAAAACTATGTACAGGTGGCATGAATGGCACAATAGAAAGTTGTTTGCAAACTTTGACAAGGACTGGCATAGTATAGATATATAATGTAAGCATTTTGTTTAGCTACGACTATGTACTCCATTTTGCTTGTTAATAAAAGTTTTAATTTCTGCTGCCAATGAGTAATCAATGTTTGACTATCGTGCTTATGAGTAAATATGATGACGTGACGTGTCACGAGAGATGAGCGTCACAAGTTGGTTTCAAAGCCTTGGTCTACGAGATTTAGGTACTCAAGCGATAACTAAACTTAAACTAAGACACTAAGGACACAAAAGAATACAACAATGCATTATCATCTTTAAACATCAATAATAATATGATTTTATCATAAACATTCAACAATTAGTCAAAAACAAACCTAAGAAACGTGTTTACAGCCCATAGATCATTAGAAACCTAGGTAGTTAAATGTATTTAGCCAAGAAACATGTTAAACTCAAATAAAGTAAATAATGTCGAAAAATGTCAACAGAATGGGTAGAAACATAAAAGAAAAAAGAACCGAGAATAAGTGTGATTGCCCGAGATCCCATGCCTTGTTCTGCAAGTCAGATGCCTCAAATCACTCCACAAAGCTCCAAAATCCTAAAACCAAATCATTTCAGCAGATGGTGGTTTATTCTAGTCGAAATGTGTAGGTCTTCGAAAAAGATCGAATCAATCGAGATCACTACATGCGAACACGTGCGGAAGCCATGTACGCATCAAAATGTTTGCAAATAATGAACAAGAATGAGATGAACTAGATGAAGATAAGGTAAAAAAACCAATTAAGTTAATAATCTTCATTTGCATTGATCAAAGATGTATTACAATAACAAGCTCTCTCCCACTCTCTCTCTCTCTCTCTCTCTCTAAGTCAATTCTGTCAATAAACGGTAACTAAAATGACTAATACTTTTTCTCTAAGAAACAGGTATCAAAGATGAACAACCCCTTATATATTCAAACAACAACCTAATATCGGTATACCAAGACTAATACCGATATTAGTCATCATATCGATACGAATATCAATGCTGACACTATCTAATCTCAACATAGCCATGCTGATACTAGCAGTTGGTACAAGTAATCTTGGTATTTATGTCGACATTAACAGTATCAGAATATACCGATACTACTAATCTCGCTAACATCTGTCAGATCGAGACTACAGTGTTGTTATGTACTCTAAACTTCTTCTTTAGTAATCACCACAAGTTGTTGATACACGATACCTTTGAATACGTGATCTTTTAAACCCGAACTTCTAGTACCTAATATTTTACGTGAAGTTCACCCAAGAATTTAGGACACAATCAGATTTAGATTTATCCCAAATTAAGGGGATTTTCAACAAAATTTAGGATGAACATCATGAACGATTCTTGGATGTTTGTAGAATCCTTCATGGTTATTTTCATATTCTGGCTGGAATCGAAATCATAAAATGTAATTTTTCTTGATTTCAAAAATTTGATTATTAGTTTATAAGATCTGATTAGTTAATCCAATTTAGAGAACGTAAAAGAGTAATTTGAAATTTATTAGATCCATAAAATGGTGAGGCATATAATAAAACGAATTTCATTGTAAAAATCGTGTTCTTTATTTTATTTCCGGACTAGAAAAATGAACAAAGAACTGATTAAGCTACATCGCTCATGATATGACATGTTGATCAGTTCTTCAGTTATGATAATTGAATAGGAATAGATTTATAATAAATAATATTAGAGAAATCAGCCATGACGATTAGGAATGACAACATGATCTTGTATGCTAGGGTTCACGTTAAGGTTGTACAACTAGGATGGCTAAGATGACTTGCACCAATTTGGGTGGCTAGCCTCCGCCGTGTAGCTCAGTTGGTTAAGGGGGGGCGTATGACTTGCACCAAATATCGAAAGGTCGCGTGTTCGAATCCGATCCGCAACGCCAATCACCTTGCCGCTGAGTTAGGCTGATTTACCTCTCACGTGATGGATCAGGGGCGGTCTGACGTGGGCCGGTTAGCGTGTCCGGGACTACACGTTTTGCACCAAACTAGGATGGCTAAGATGATTGGTGATCAAAAAATTCAAGAGGCAGAGACACTCACAAATGTTTAGATGAGGAATAATAAATTAGGTGTTCAATTTGTGCGTAATAATCTCCTTATGTACACCCAAGGAAAACCCTGTCTATATTTACCAAATATAATTATGTTCGTGAAATAATTATATATTATAGAGTAATTTTAAATATATTTTTTTCATCAGCAGCTAGTATTTTAAATATTTAAACAATATAATTAGATAGCAGAAGGTTCATACGAAAAATACTTACTCGTGCGAGAACCAAAAAAATCAGAACTTAAGTGAACTTCATATATTTTTCATTTCTTCACACGTAGTTAGTTTTTAAAACGAATTGCACTATTAAATCACAAATTTTCCTCTCTTTCAAATAAATATAATGAAGCAATTTAAAAAACTTGCGTCATAGAATTTTAATATTATATATATGTAGTATAATGATAATTTAATAAAATTTTAATACTAAACATATGTAGTATAATAATAATTTACAAATTATATTTCTTTAAATTTAGATTTCCGTTTCTATAAAAGATATATTCAGAATTTTCTTTATTTTAACTTCTTTAATGTATACTGTATATGTGTAATATTACTGTAGTATGTCATACTGCATATATGTAATATGATAAAGTTCATATATTTTATTGTTTTAAGCTACTTTATGCATTTCGTATAAGAGTGTTTTTTTTAACGTATCTATGTATATTTAAGTAGCCGCTAAAAAAAAGAAAAATCTATACTACAAATATGCTACATATATGTAGTACTACAACTTATGACGCAAATTTTTTTTATTTTTTTGATATAGCTTTATTATACTCGTTCGAAAGAGGGTAAAATTTGTGATTTAATGGTGCAAACCGTGTTAAAAAATAATAACGTGTGAAAAAAAAAAGAAATTTTTAAGAAAAAGGTTGGTTTTTTTGTTCCGGCAAAAAATTGGTTCTTTTGTGAACTACCCCTAATTAGATAAAAGATAAATACGAGCACATAATTAATGTGAGTCTAACAACCACTAAAATAACTTTATTTTTTTCGTGAGTTTTCATACAAAAAAAAAAAGTTTAAACGGTCACACTATTAATAAAATGAAAAAAAAAAAACTCTAACTAGTGATCTGCGGATCACATCTGTAGACATATGTGGAAGAAGAGATGGACCAAACCTCTATAGTCTGCAAAAAGAAGACTGTTTGTTTTTTAACGTCTGCAGACTGGCAGAATAAACTGTAATTTAAATAAACAGACTTTTAAAAAATAAATACATATTTCAACATTGAAATTTAAATAACACACAGAAACACACACATTTGCAGCTAATTATTGATGATTTTATCACTCATACTCATTATGCTTAATATGAAGTGTATCTTGATGAAGTTTAAGATTCTAAATGTATGATTTTGATATTTTCATCCTCAAACTTGTTAATATTTTCATCCCTTATAGAAAACACAATTTATCATCCACCTGTGATAGAATATTTTCAAGATTTTAACTAATTTCCCCATGTGATCAAATAAGTGTTGCTATGTTTTTTGAAGAACACATATATCAACAAATAAAATAAGTTGTTTTGGGCATTTTCCGGGCTAAAGGAAACACAAGTAGAAGATTCTGTTTAACACTTTATATAAATCAGTGTCGTAAAAATCGGCCTAGGCGCTAGGCGGCCTCCAGGCGCCTCGATTTTGGCCTAGGCAGCTGTCTAGGCGCTAGGCGGGTTTAGGCGGACCTAGGCGGGTCTAGGCGGCCAAAATCGGTCAAAATCCCAAAAAATCAGTCAAATTGGTTAAAAAAAAGTCAAAATTGATCAAAATTTTGTCAAAATTGGTCAAATGTTGGCTAAAGTGGTCAAATTTTGGGTAAAGTCAATCAAAATCAAAATTGGCTAAAATCTATTAAAATTTGGTCAAAATGTTCCAAGTATTTATA
>WOUH02000009.1:2329178-2355770 GCA_009936405.2 Stevia rebaudiana
AGTGAAATGGGGAAAAGTGGGGAAAGGTGGGGAAAGCTGATGTGGCGCTGATGTGGCAGTGGGGAAAAGTGGGGAAATATGGTGGGACTCCTTGTGCCCTTAGGGTGACTGACACGCCACCATTTGTTGAAGTCGTGATCAGTGTTTACCATACCAATCATTTGTTTATTAAGTTTTGCCTAAAGATGGATGGATCTTAAGTTCTTCCATGCTACTTCTCGCTATTGGAGGACATACTCGCTATTGGATGATCAGTGTTTACCATACCAATCATTTGTTTATTCGGTGTCTTAGTATTGGAGGAAACATGTTTGTGCAACAAAAGTACATGCGTAAATACACTTTTTTACTTTAGAGAACATTATCTAGATACAAACAAAAATACTTTCAAGTTTAGGATATGAGTTTTATTATTATTTCAGTTATTCTGCATTTTAAATTGTTGTATTGGGAGATCTTCAAAAAATGTAAACTATAAGTATGTATATTCAAACTTCTATCATCTATCTTTAATAAATAAGTAACAATATTGTCACATGTCAACGCCATAATAATTTGAATTTTGATATATTTTTATTTTATCTTAAATTTCAAAATAGATTTAAATTCAAAATAAGTTATATTTGAATTTGATATATTTATATTTGTTATTATCCACGAGGTTTACAATGTTTAACATAAATCGTTCATAATGTTTATGTCTTAATAATTTTCGTCCATAACGTGTCAAGTCTTAAAAATTTCTATCCCTAACGTTTCAAGTTTTAACTAAATGAACAAAGGTTGCGGTAACAATTATGTTTGTAAAACTTTTTTAATAATGTCTGTAAATTTTTTCAACTTTTAATTCTCACACATTCAGCCTAACATTTTATACGCCCGTTAAATCTTTTTATCTCGCTCCACGAACATAGGCCAAGAATCAATAATTTGGTTTCTAACTATTCAATAGTTATCATTAATACTCACCCCTTTTTACAAACCTAACACAACTTATTTTGTATATTTTGCAGTTGTCATTGTTATCATGCATCCAAAAGCAACAAACACAAGAAACAAAATATGTTACACCAAATCTCTTTTTGTAAACCTATAAAAACGTATTCTGATATCCAAATAAAACTATCTCTGTATGGTACACTTTTCAAAGGACATTTTACATGCTATGAATTACACAAAAAAAAAAAAAACCTAGCGACAACAATAAGGAAATCTAAAGATACAAAAATAAAAAACAACACAAAAAAAAAAAAAAAAAAAAAAAAAAACTACAAAATCACTGAGTTGAATGAGAATTCAGCTTGTTGGCAACATACAGTAAATGACTAACATTTGTTGATGGGTAACTTTGTAGTAACTTCAAATTTGCTGTAAAATCACCCGCAAGTAAACGTCTCCTCACAAGAATCAGCATTGCACAACAAACCCGAAGCAATGTCTCCTAAAAATTATATTATTATTATTATTATTATTATTATTATCATAAATCTCTAAAAACGGGCAAAAAAGTGTCGCGGGTCAACCCAACACGACCCGCACAACCGAACCAGAATAAAATGTAGAGAATAAAAAGTTTTTTAACTCACTCGCGGGCCCACTGGGTTGCTTAAAAGCATATCCCAAATGTGAAGGATGTCTGTAAAGTTGAATTCTTGAGTCAACAAAAGTGTAATCCATCTAAATGCATAAAACTGTGGGTTGACCTGTCATTACAAAGGTATATTTGGTCAAACATGGGGTTAGATGTCAAAAAGATGTAAAATTTCTTGTTACTTTTTAAGAATCTTGAATTGTTTTACAAAAAAATATAAAAAGCTTACTTTGGTTGTGACCTCAAGATGTCGCCATAATTCTTCATCATGTTGCTTTAAAAGTTGTGACAATCTTGAAATTGTTGAACGAATGCCAACAATACTATTATCAAGTTGCTGACAGAAATTATCTCGAAAATCACTTAATAATTCAACAAAGCAAAAGAATGTGTCCGCTTCTGCATTAACCTGTACAAATTCAAATCAATAATTGTTTTTAATTAATGAATTTAAATATTTTACAAAAAAAGAATATTATTCACTTACAGAATAATCCTCATTTGGGTCATTTTTTAACACATAAAACAAAGGAGCCAGAATTTCATTCATTCCTTGCACGTATCGTATCCCCGGATTCAGCTTTGCGAATATAATCAGTATACTTTTCAATGAATCCTAAAATAACAAAAAATGTTGAACTCAACCGCGTATATCTCATGATTGCATCATTTCACATGTGAAATATTTGTAATTTTTTCGGTTACCTGATTCGCTTTTGCAGAAGCCGAGTCACCTGAGAAAAATGGGATGTCGGGGTGAGTTCGCTTCACATCACGGTCTATCTGCTCAATAATTTCAGAGTCCTACAAAAAACAGAAACTATAAACATGCATATATACGAAATTTCAAGATTTTTAACTGTTTTTTTGGAAAATGTCATTTTTCAGCTTTGTTCCAATTAGGTCAGTCATACTTTTTTTTTTCAATTATATCACTCATACTTTTTTTTGTTTCAATTATATCACTCATACTGTTTTTTGTTCCAAATTTCCAATTAGGTCACTCACTCTACTTTACGGAGGTGTTCCAATCTTATACATTGTACCTACAAAATTATGAATTAATTTTTTTATTTTTTTTATTTACATAATCAACCACCATCATTTAAAAAAAAGTAAAAATAAAATCAAATGACATGGTAACCTAATGACGTCGATAAAATGTATAGGATTGGAATATATAATATTTTTTTAAAGAGAATTAAAAACCAATATTAATTTCTTTCAATTGTGAAGTCATATTTTATACCTGAAAGTATTGGTTCCAAATGCTAGTTTTCCCTAAGCTCAATGGATGTTCTCCGTGAGGTATTTTAGACCTTGCTAATAAACCCTTATCTTCGATTATCTGATCGCCATTTTTAGAAAATGCAGAATCTTCTAACTTCCTTGTGATTTCTGACTGACTAGCCACAAAAACATTTAAAAATCCAGAAAATGGTGCCAATACATGCAAATTATTATTATTATTATTATTATTATTATTATTATTATTATTAATTATTATTATTATTATAGAATATGAGGGATGTTCAATATAGAAACAACTTTAAGCAGTGAACTGAAAGTTGTCAAGAACCACCTTGCTAATAAACCCGCTGGCAGACTAAATGTGATTATGTTTCATGCACAATGTACACGTTATTATGTTGTCTCGTAGTTTTCTACTTAAAATTGGTTTTGTATTAAACGTGCCCCTATTGGATATTTATAAGTTGTCCTTACTTTGACATGTAAAGAAATACATTAATCAACCAAATGATAAAATCGTGTATAATTTCCAGATAATCCCTCATATTCAGCATATCTTCAAAGTTCAAACATCAATATATATGCAATTATTAGTAAAGATACTTGGATTCATCACACAAAGGCATATAACAATCACTATGTGGTGCAAATGAACTTAAAACTTACTGGATTCATCAAAAGATCCTCTTTGAAATGTTTGTACTGAGATCTTTTCTTAGACAATTCTGATGACCACATCCTTTTATCAATCGGAAGATATCCCAACAATAACTGAAAAGTATGGAAGAATATCAAATCAATAATCACAACAATACAGACAAAGAAATGATGATTTGATTTTAATTTTAAATATGAACATGAAGCAAGCAGCATCTTATTAATTGTTACACACCTTCCATGTAGTAGAACGAATGCCAGCAGTATCTGGAATACCCAATGAAGCAAGTTGACGCAGTTCCCCCAAATTTATAATCTTCTTCGAGAGCTAATTTGACAGAAGATAACACAATATCATGTTAGATTGGATTTACAACTCATACAACGATTATTCTTGGTATCTAAACAAATTTCAACGATGTTCAAAGCACAGTACGTGAATTCATGCCCTAGAAACTGTTATTCAATCATATAAACACACTAATCGTTCCTATTTAGGAAATCAGAAGCAGGAAGTCTTGCGATTACGTATATACGCAAACCCTAACCTCTTGTAACAACTGAGCCTGTCGTGAAACATCTTCAACAGAAGCATTACTGTCATCATCACTACCGCCTCTACGCGTCGACGAATCCCTAATTTCCGTTTTCAGAGTTGGTTCCGGTCTGATTAAAGTAGCCGGCGGCAACAGAAAACGCGAGTCGTTCACAGAACAATCGGAGGAAGTGACGGAGGAGGATTTGGAGGGGTAACCAACGGTGCGATCGTCGTTCTCCGGTGGCGGTGATAGAGATCGTGATTCCCACGGTGGAGATGTGGTGGCTGTAGGAGATGACCATATGGGACTATTAAGCCAATCGGGGACTCGTTTCTTCACCATGATGATTCTGCAAATTCTGGTTCACTGGATCAGGGTTTCAATACAAATTACAAACACATAGTGTGTGTATGTGTGTGTTTGTTCGTTGGGAATTGGGATTTGTATACAGGTGGCTCCGTCCGTGTGTCATCGTCTTCCTCGTGGAACCATCTGTTGCTTCCAATCAGAGTTGTGCTCCACGTCGCGTGGTGCATTTGTATTCGTATCGTATCCCTTTCGCTTTGGTTTCTAAGTTGTGATTTTGGTATATTGTATTTTGAGCAAATTATTGATTATTAATTTTAATCATTTTAGTAAATTGATAATTTTGTAATTTAATTTTAGTATACATTGAGGTCACCAATGATCTTTTGACCTAATGGTTCAAATGTAGACGTGAGAAATTTTGTTTCTCTGGATGTCGTAGGTTCAATATAGGACAAACGACGTTTAAAACACTGATTTGTTTATACAAACAACTAACTACTGCCATTTTAAAAAGTATTTATTGAGGTCGTTTTATTTCTGAATTTTTTTACACTCGGTCCTTATATTAGGTCATTTTCACCGGTTTAATGTTATGTTTTTATGCTAGTTTCATTAAAATGACAAAACTATATTTATTCTCAAAAAAGGGTTGATTAAAGTATCACTTCTCTCCCGACACCACCACCACCAGCTACCCTTTTTCTCTTCTCATTTCTCTCATCAAACACCCATGGTCGACAGTGTCACTATAGTCAGGGCCGGCCCATAGGGTGGGTGAAGTGGGCCGTTGCCCCGGGCCTAATATTTTGAGGGGCCCAAAGTTTATAAAAAAAGCATTATAACTATTTCTTTCTGATTAAAATAGAAAAATCATCCTGCAGCATGATGGTTAAAACATTTCATACAAAACAAGAGGTCATAGGTTCAAAACTCATCTCATGCACTCCTTTTTACATTTTGATTAATTAGGGGTGTAAATGAGCCAAGTCGGCTCGTGAAAAGCTCGAGATCGGATCGGTAAAAAGCTCGAACGAGCCGAGCCTAAATGAGCTCGAGCACGAGCTCGAGCCTTGAGCCTCAGGTGTCGAGCTCGAGCTAGCTCGCGAGCCCAAACGAGCCTTTTCTATATATCATTTTTATTAATGGGGTAACTTTATAGAAATACAACCAACTTTTACAATTGTTCCAATTAAATCACCCAAACTTCTTATTGTCTCAATTACTCATTCAACTTACAAATAGTGTTCTAATCCTATATAATTGACTCGGATAGCAGGTTAAATTGTGATATTAGTTTTTTTCTTTTAATTTTATTTTTGGAAACTGGTGACTTCAATTAAATAAGTTAATATAAAATCATACAAATCAATGAAATCGTTTTAATGTTCTGACAGTTCATTTTTTGAACCACAATAACTCAGATTCATGATACATACGAATTTTTAATTTTCCTTAAATGCTAACAATGTTTTAATATTCAAATATTATCATGAATTTAAATTAGAGCAATCTAGCCACGACGTAAATCGAAGATTTCAAAATATTTTCACAATTTAATGTTTCATTGATGAATTTAGCCAATTTAAGGTTTCAGTGATGAATCGTTGAGGACTCCACGTGATTAAGTGCTTTTTTTTATTAATTAATTTTCATATAACCTGAGTAGCAGGTTAAATATCTAAGATTGAAACACCCCTAAAAGTTAAATGACTAGATTAAAACAAAATTAAATATGAGTGACTTGGTTATAACACTCTTAAAAGTTGGTTACATTTCTATCAAATTCATTTATTAATATATTAACTATATATTTATATCTATTTATATTTAAAAATATATCTATATATAATATTAAATAAAAAAACCTAAACCATATATATTATGTTAAATATAAAAAAGGAATAATTATAAAAACAAATAAAATTAATAATTAAAATATATAAATTAAATAATAAACGAGCATAGTCGAGCCGAGCCCGAGCTTGAAAATTTCTTTACGAGCCGAGCTCGAGCTTTTAAATCAAAATTCTAAACGAGCCGAGCTCAAGCTCGAGCCTCCTTAAATCTTAACGAGCCGAGCTCGAGCCTTATCAAGCTCGAGATCGGTTCGGATCGTTTACACCCCTATGATTAATCATCCTCCTAGTTATTTTGGTTCATCTTTTAATAATAAATTCCAAAATAAAAATCCAGAAAAATGTACAAAATACCTGAAAAAACATATTTATGCTGTTAATTTTTCATAAATTTCTAAAAAAATAGTTTACATATTTTGACTATTTAATATATGTAATTAGTTTAAAATATATTAAAATACGCAAAAAATTTGAGAAAGCCTTGAGGTTTTGGTTGCTTTATAAAAGAAATTATTTTACAAGTTTTCTAAGTGTGATGTGGGATAGGTTTATAAGATTTTGTGAAAAAAGAAAGTTTTGAGTATTCTTTTAAAAATGCAACTAGATTGTTTCGATCTTTCAATCTTATGATAGTTTAACTACAGGTTATCAACGAAACTAGGAACGTTGTTTGATCATTCAAAGTTGTTATGTTTATTGTCATAACTGTTATCCTTTTTAAAAAAAAATAAGTTTATATAATTGATAATTCGTTCGGACATAGGGACATTTTTTTTCCGTCTCGTCCCGGGCACTTGTATCCTTAAGACCGGCCCTGACTATAGTCCACACTACCACTTCGTACCCATTTCTTGCGTCGTCATCGTCTCATGTCCAAATGATTATATCTTATAACCCAAAAAACAAACACTTGGCTCTCTATACACTCTCTTTTGTACTATTTATTTCCTTTAATAAATCTTTCGTCTTTCAAAAAAAAAAATTAAAAAAGAACAAACTTAATATATTAGAGTTTTTAAAGATGATGTAACACTTTTTTTTGCTCATAGTCCAAAGTGTGAAGAGGGTCAGTCAAAACCATAACTATAATCTATTATCCATAGGCTACTTGTTTGTACTTTATAGATCCAAACGCACATCTAAACTCAAAAGAAGCCGCTCGTTTACTTTGTTGGATCGATTCGATTCGATTCGAATATCACCGGATCTGTACTCACCCGTTCATGCTCTCACACCAAAATTAGGTTGAAAAAACGTATACATGCTTTCTTGCTGCGACTTTCTTTCTGCAAATCTAACACCAATCTTCAAATCACTTCACTTTCTATCCAGAATCACATCCGAGTTAACTTCAGCTTCAGACCATCAACAAGGTACGCTGTATTCGACACTAGGGTTACGTTTTTCTTGTTTATCGTGTTTTGTTTTTGCTACTTGTAACATACTTGATTGATGTGTATAATTCTATCCGGAATTAGGGTTTCTTGCTACAATTTGAACTTTATTGGGTGAAAGTTTTGTGTATTCACTTAGGGTTTATGTTTGTGTTTATGATTTATTTAGGTTACGTTGTGAAACATGAAAGAACATGAGGATGATGTGATACCGAGTGTTGATAAACCTACTGCTGTTATTGTTTCTACTGCTGTAGATAAAGATGTTAGTGAAAAAATTGGTGACGGTGAGGGAAAAACATTAGGGTTTTTGACTGAGAAAGGTCAAGACGAGGATGTGATGGTGGATGTTGTGGGTCCGGATGCTGTTGAAGAAGATGATCATGGTCGTACAGGTGTTGATTTAGATGGTAATTCAGGTTCTGAAGAATTGGTTATGCAGAAAGAAACGGAAACCCATGATCAAGTTATGGAGGGTGTTGCAGGTTCAGGTGAAGATGGTGATGCGTCCGTTGAAACTAGGGTTTTGAAATCCGAGAAAACTGAAGTTGTAGTGAATGAGGAAGAAGTTGCAGGTTCAAGTCAAGATTGTAATGTTTCTGTTGAAACTAGGGTTTTAACTTCTGAAAAAGTTGAAGTTTCTGTTGCAAGTGGGTCCAATGGTGATATTGCTGTAACAGATAGCAAGGAGTTGAACGTGAAATCGGTTGAAGAGGTGGTTGACCGAAAGATTGTCGAGTCATCAGTTTCAACCGGAATTCTTGGTTCACAGGTTGTTGCTGAAGATAGTGTTTCTATTGATCCAAGTTCAGTTTGTGTTAATAATCAAAGTTCTGCAGTTGAAGTGGTCAGTTCAAGAACAGATGAAGTTGATGAAAGTAACAAAGAAGATGATAATCTGCATCCAACAAGCAAAGTTATAACAGATGATGCTCAAGAAACAACTGATGGAGATTTTGTTGTGAATGAGAAAATTGAAAAAGAAAATGAGGATATTGATGTGGTGGTTGTAGATCATGATTTGACCGATAAAGATGAAGCTCAAGATGAAATTGTTGAAAAATCAAGTTTGGTGACTGAAGTGGTCAGTTCAGAAACAGGTGATGAAAATCTTGACCAACAAGGTGAAGTTGACAAATTGCATGAAAAAGAGAGTTTCAATCCAGCAACTGAAGTTATAACTGAAACTGTTTTAATGGTTAATAATGAAGCAGAAAAAGGTTTGACTAAAAACAAGGATATTATTCAACAAGCTACTGAACCTGTTCAAGATGTGGTTTTTGAAAATGGTGTTATGGATGGGAAAACAGGAAAAGAAGATGAGATTGTAGATTCCTTAAAGATTCCAGAATCTTTGACCACGGTCAATGCTGACATAGACAGAGGAGTAGATGCAGGGATGGATGTTAAAAGTGGTGCTGAAAAAGATCAAGATTTCAATATTGCTGCAAAATCTGTAGCTAATTTGGACCAGAAGCTTCCGGAATCTTCTTCTGGATCGGTTCTAACCCAACATCGAGAGGAAAACATCAAGTCTCGCGAACCGATCGTGTATGGTCGCCGCGCGCATGTTGAGGTTCCAATCTATGAGTCGTCACTTGATGTAGATAAGAAGCTTCCAGAATCTTCTTCTCCTGTTTCAGAAGATGAAAATTTAAAGATTGAAACCGACTCAGACTCAGAAGAAGATGATGATAATAATGATGAGGATGTCGATGATGATGACGATGAATCTGAACTTGAAAGTGGAAATTTGATTTCACTGCATCAAACACGGTATTTCAAACCACCAGAAAACGAAGGCGAGTTTTCGGTTTCTGATTTAGTTTGGGGTAAAGTAAGAAGTCATCCATGGTGGCCAGGTCAGATAATTGATCCATTAAACGCGTCAAAAAAGGCGATGAAATACTACAAAAAAGACACCTTTCTAGTCGCGTATTTTGGAGACCATTCTTTTGCTTGGAACAATTCATCAGTTTTAAAACCGTTTCGTGCCAATTTTTCTCAAAATGAGAAGCAAACCAACACAGAAATATTCAAAACCGCAGTTGATTCCGCTTTGGAAGAAGTTAGCAGACGGGTTGAATTAGGGCTTGCATGTTCTTGTGTTCCTGAAGAAAATTTAAAAGAAATTGAAAATCAGGTTATAGAAAATGCTGGAGTTGCAAAAAAGTTGAAGAAAAAACTTGAAAAAGATGAATCTGCAAGTGTGAATTCTTTTGAGCCTGATAAACTCGTGGATTATGTGAGATTACTGGCCCAATTTCCGGCCCAAAGTGATAAAATGGATGTTGCAATCACTAAGGCCCAATTATCATCATATGTTCATTTTAAAGGGTATCGCGAACTTCCCGAGTTTTTGAATTGTGGAGATATGTTGGAAGATGATCCGATACATGAAGAGGTTGAAAAAGTTTATAAAAATGGTGAGAAATTAGAGAATGAAATGATTGAAATTGCAAACCCTAATAAAGAAATAAGTTTATCAGATGTAACCGATGATGCACCCGAATCTGTTGTTAAGTCCAGTAAGTCTGGTTCTTCATCGGGTTTAAAGAAACGAAAGGCGCGTGTTTCCATTTCTAACGGTTCTGTAAAAAGACCAAATCGCCCTCCTACTAAAGTGGCTGTTGCTCCGGTTTCAACTCCAAAACCATCTTTTAAAGTCGGTGCATTGATTCAAAGAGTGGCTAGTCAGCTGACCGGACCGGTGGTTAAGTCGGGTAGTGACCTGAAGGTTGACCATGGTCAAAAGGTTGTTGACCATGGTCAAAATGTTGACCAAAATGTGCAGACGGCTGAAAACCCACAAATGGAAGGATCTGTAGCTGAGATGCTATCACAACTGCATTTAACCGCTCAAGATCCGATGAAAGATTACAGTTTTTTTCAGACGATTGTCCCGTTTTTTTATGAACGAAGAGCATCTGTTTTTAGCAAATCTTTAAAAAAGACTCCAACTGTTGAAAAACCCGAAAGTGATACGAAGAAAAACCCGCCTAACGAAAACGAACCTGAAGAGTTTGAATTTGACTTCGACTTTGACTTTGATGATGTCAACGATTCTTATTGGACAGATAGGATCGTTCAAAACCATTCTGAAGATCAACCGTTGGAAGAAACTCAAAACGGGGGGGTTGAAGAATACGCGGTTGTCGAACACGAACCAGAAAAACCCGCAAAAAGAAAGCGTCGATCGAACAAAAAACAAAAACGGGTCGCCAGTCGTGATGAAGAACCAGAACCGGAGCCGGTGCCAGAAGTGGAGGAAGAATCAGAGTTGGTTAGAAAAAGGCGGGAAAATCTCGCAACAGAGGTTTTATTGAAGTTTGAAGAGGGTATTAATTTTTGTTCAGTAATTCAATTGAATAAGATGTTTAGACGGTTCGGGCCGTTGATGGAATCTGAAACGGAAGTTGATCGCGATGGGGGACGCGCACGAGTTGTGTTCAAGAAATGTTTTGATGCAGAAGTGGCTCATAATAGTGCTGGAAGGTTCAACATATTCGGGTCGGTTAATGTGAGTTATGAGCTCAATTATAGCCCGTTAGTGTCGTATAAACCTTTGCCTCTACCGTTGTTACAAGAAGACCATATGGATGCAAGTTAATTGTGATTACTTCTTGTTAGGAATTTGCTAAATTATTCTATCTTTTGTTAGATATTTAACTGTTGTTGTGAGTTTACTCATATTGTTTAAAGTTGCTTGATTTTAGCTTTCTTCCGTGTTTTTTGTTTGAAATATAAGTGGGTATGTATACACACATATCTACATATGTATACATACATATGGGGTTGGTAAAACGAATATACCCCTGTTTTGGGGTGTTTATGGTTTGGTTTGAAACCGTCTAAACCATTCATCAGTTTGGTTTCGTGGTTGGTTTTTTTTTGTTGTTACCTTTGGTTGGTCGATTTTAAAAATTTCAAACTGTAACGAACGGTTTGGTTTACGGTTTATACCATAAACCGGTCGTATAAAACCAGACCGGACCATAAGTTCTAAATATATGTATCTTTATATATATGCACTAGCTTAATTTAAAGTGGACAAGTGACTTAGAGCATTCTTAGTAGCTTTCCCAAAAATTATCTGAGTGTAACCTGCATAATTTATGAAGTGGTTGTGAGTAGAGCAGAAAGAAATATTTGAGGTTTTTTTTGCCCATCTCCATAGTTAGGAAAAAAATATGGAGATAGGGATTTTGATGGAGCGGAGAGAAAAATAATGATCTTATTGTAATAGTTTTTAAAAGTGGTTGTAAGTGAATGAAAGAGAAAATATAATGAAAAATGTATAAAAAAATATTATTTAATTGAAAAACGTACTAATAGAGATTGGAAAGCTACTCTGAATGCTCTTAGTTAACTCTTTATCTTTGTGTTTTATTTGGGCTTAGTCTTAAACTAGACAAGTTGCTTTTTGAAATAGGTGTTTGCAAGCTTTGCATAGATGATAGACACTTGTTGACTAGTGTTAGGGAAACAAGTAAATAGATTTGGTATCCTTGAACTGTCTCTCACTCTCTTAGTATTGGAATTTTTGATACTGAAAGCTCATGTTGTATTGGTAATGAATTCTTGAAATAAGTCATCAACTTATACCACTAAGGGAAAAAAAATACCAATTTACTCACAATATATATATGGATTTAGAGATATTGGTTAGTTCATTTTCTGATTAGCTACAAATTACACTAATACACTTGCCTTGTCCATTTTAATGATAAATATGAAAACTAACATACGTCTTTCGATTTAAATACAAGATAATTATTAAAACTCTAGTTCTTTTATGGCTTGACGAGAGTATATAGATATAACACAATAATAGAAATCGCTACTTTGTGATTTGATTCGACCTTTATACTTATGCTATACACACTTATGACATTTTGATTTTAGTGAATAGTGATGGGATGCCGATATATAACAGCAGAAAATTCTAAAAAATGATTTATGGATAGCATCACGTATATATTTTGGGTTTGGGTATGTGACTGAAAAAGAAATATTTTGCGGGTATTAAATGAGTATGAGATTATCATTTGGTGATATCACACTTGATTATTTGAAATTATGTATTCATTCACCTAAACTATATACCCTTAATCCTATTAGAGTATAGTTGTTTCACTGTAGTCATTTCATTGCATGAAAAATAAATATATATTTTTTGGATTTGTAAATTTTATAGAAAGCACAAAAATAAAATTCCACTTTCCCCCTTCACCCCTTCAACTAGATTAACTTAAAAACAAATGAGTTAATTACAGAAATAATCCATGTGATTTGACAAAATTATTTGAATAGAAACCCAATGCTTCAGAGTTCTCATGCCTTAAGTACCCTAAGGCCCGCTTTTTAAAATATAAAAAGATACACACGAATTATAAAATATAAAATTAATAAAATCCTTTCATCTGGTTTGTGTTTTAATGAAGTAACAGGATACTGAGACCTTTCACCCTTTCTGCTAACTAGAAACACAAAATCTAACTCATGAAGCAAAGCTAATTTTGCAACAGATAACAACATAAAATCTTCAATTCACACCATTGAAACAACTATCATTAAAAATCGCGCTACCAGCTTTATTTTATAAAAAAATTTGACATTCAAATCCATTATAATATTTATTCCCTGCACATGAGGTACCAGAAAACATCAGAATTATTTGTTCTTCGGTTCTTCCACACAAGTCATCTCTTGTATCACATCACTTGTAATAAAATTTATTATTCAAACAAAATTCCTACCAAATTTCAAGGCTGATAAACCTCGGGAAGTTGGAGACCGACACTTGCAGCAGATTTTCCAAGAACCTTTTTCATTTCTTCTGATCTATCGACCGCAATATTGTAAGTAAATAGCAAGTCCTACAACATACCAAGAAATCCAAACTCAATCAACATAACGTAAATCATTATTACTTCAATACTTCAATCAACATAAAGAAACCAAATTTGATGAAATGAAAACTGAAAAGAATGGAAATCTTTTAAAACATTGTTAAGAATACCTATTTGTAATTTTCAAAAACAAAAACCAGTTCTAAACTCAACTATAATCTGCAATCATAATTGAGCTTCCATTAACCGAAGATTATATTCGGTAACATGTTTGTGTGAATTACAATCATAAAACTAACAGAAAATGTGTACCTGATGATGATGAACACTGTTTAGAAGGTAAGTATAATCACTAGCAAGTTTTATCTTCTGCTGAATGAATGATGGCTCCAAAGCATCATCATTTATCCTAAATTCCGACTTTATATAATCTCTAAAATGAGCTTTATGTTCTTCTTTTCCGATGTGTTTCTTCACTGTTTTCATCAGCTCTCTATAAACTTTTGCAGCTTTCAAAGCTTCACCTGATCCCATCTTTCTTCTTCAAATCAATTTCTATGTTGAATTTCCTCTTTTCATACACAAATTTCCAATCCTGGTTCAATTTAGGCAGTCAAAATTATTATTAGGGTTTTGACTTTCATAAGATTCAATTACTAAGCTAACAAAATAATCATTCAAATAGAACATATTACTAGTATAATATAAATTCCAGACCAATTTGGTTGCAGATCAGCATCAAAATACGTTATTTGTTTAGAAATGTCTTTTCCGGAAGTTATAAATCAATGTCAGTTATGCGAAAACGAATATTATAGAGTGACGATGAGGAGACTAACCGTATAGCCCGTTAGAAGCACCGACGGATCACTCTTCCGCTTGCCACCGTGGCCGTCGCCGGAGGAATGGAGGTTGGGGGCGGATTGATGCAAATCGCCGAAAATGTTTTGGGTTTTGTTAAAAACAACGATGCATTTCTCCACCCTCAAAGTTGAGTATATTTTCATTTCTGTCCAAAATGTTAAATAAGTTTAAAAATATCATTTTAATCTTTATCATCCAATTTTATATATGTGTGTCCATAAAATTTTGAAATGCCTTGTTTGCAATTAAAAAACAACACTAAGTAAGAAATATATGACCAAAATTTATTATAGACTCTTATTTATGATTTAAAGATATTAAATAAAGTATGTACGTGCTCATTACAGAAGTAAAAGTTTGTTTAAATCTACAAGAATCACAGAATGCACTTATACATTATGTTTTAAAAATCTCTTTGAAACATTGATAGAAAGAGAGAATTTCATATAGTACTCCCTCCTTTAAACTTGTAAATGTATTGAAGGTACTAGTGTACAACGGCTAGATCACGATGTCGATCAAACATATAGTACTCCCTCCTTTAAACTTGTAAATGAATTGGCTGAACCAACCGCTCGCTCACGATGTTGATCAAACATATGAATTAATCAACAAGTTGGTCAAGTTGACTGCTTCTTATTGTGTTGGACAAGATTTGAACTCACAACCTTTTAACTGCAAGTATCTTATTTTATCACTAGACCCCAACCCTCAACCCATCGCTATAAACTTATGCAATTAATGACCTTTGGATTCATGATGAACTCATCTTCTTCGCGTTGGTCTATTTTCTTGAAACATGTACATTATTTATATCATCTATTAATTACAAGTGACTTTCCTGTGATGATAAAACCTAGGAAAGAAATCTTGCAAGATTTAAGGGCATTTGGTGTCGATTAAAACAAGTAATAATAAAATGAAAATCAATCAACTAAAAAGATGTCAAATAAATGGTCATATCAACGCATAATACTATACAAATACTTTGTTTGATCATAGAAAGAATTTTTTACATAACTTGTATCAGAAACTATGCATATGTTGAATCAAAATATGTTAAATGTTCATTTTAAAGCAAAAAATCCATGAGAACATGACACATTTGACTAAAAAATATTCGAAAATGCAAAATGAAGTCATGATCTGTGGCTGCTAGTTGACCATCTCACCTTTTTGCATCATCTCACCACCTGCTTCCTTTAATATTTCTTAGGATATCAACATCAACATCCACCTTTTAGTATCATTTCATCCACCTGCTCCCATAATATTATTCTAATGATATGAACATAAACAAAAAAGTCAACTCTCAAGTCTCAATATTCATGTACTCCATCCTCTCAAAACCCAACAATAATCAAACACAATGGACAACGACGACGCGATACGCAACCTTCCGATCTACAAAGCTGCGATGAACAACGACTGGGACACCGTGAAGCACATCTTCGATATTCATCCTGATAAACTCGACGCAAAAATCACATTTTGGTGGGAAACACCACTACACATCGCGATTGGAACCAACGCGTCCCACTTATTTGTGAACAATATCATAGAGAGGATTGCGGATACGGATGTTGAGAAACTAAGGACCAAAAGCTGGTCGGGAAACACCGCCCTTCACTATGCCGCCAAGGTCGGGAACACCATGGATGCTAAGTTATTGGTGGCGAAAGATTCGCGTATCGCGCAGATGGTTAATAAAGATGGTCATACCGCGCTAAAATTGGCGGCAAAGTACGGACGGTTGGAGACACTTTGGTATTTGTTACGGGTTACTAAGGATGAACCAGGAGAGGATGGTATGAGTCCGTACACTGGTGTTTCTGGTGCTGATCTCATTACACTCACACTAACTGCTGGTTTTTGTGGTTAGTCATAATGTTTATCAATTTAATTACAAATTAGTAGAGGTGACAATTTTGACTCATAATAATTGGGCAATTTGGGTTGGGTTTCATCTTAAACTTGTCAAGTACAAAGATTAGCTAATGGAATGAGTCGAAAACATTGGAAGTCTTCCAAAAGTATATATATTCTTAATTTGTACAATATTCTCTAAATTGTTTTATTAAGGATTTAAATAAATATGAAAATATTATTATTATTTTTATAAGATAATGAGCCTTTTCATATTTACAGAAGTTATACAAGGACAAAAGTGATTTGTAAATGAAGCTCACCTAACCCGGAATGAAGTAAAATTTACATGTTACCTGACCTGTCTATCTGGTCACCTCTACAAATATCAAAGACGATTTATATACGTACCTTAATAGTTAATCCTAATGTTGTATTGTATGCTTATGTCCTTTTCATTTCCTACAGATGTAGCACTTTATTTAGTAAAAATGTACCCGGATTTGGTAACCCAAAAAGATACACAAGGCCAGACCGCCTTGCAAGTTTTGGCTACAAAACCACACGTTTTCCCTAGCGGCACACCGTTGCGGTTCTACCAGCATCTCATCTACACTTGTACGGTCTCGATCTCTATATAGTTACATATAGTTTTTTTTTTTTAAATCCTAGCTACATTATTTGAGAGGCTTCTTGTGTTGGATAAGGTATCCCTATGAATCTTGAGAAATCATCATACCACATTATGGCAAAGTTTATCATGTCGGTAGCACCGTGTGTTAGAGATATCTATAATAAGAAAATAAGGCATGTTCAAACACTCAAACTTGTGCAACAAATGTGCTCAATTGTTATAGAAAAAGGAAGTCATGATATAGCTTGGGATGTGCTAGGAACTGCGGTTTCTACGGCTGTAAAGAACGGGATTTATGAACTTATAAAAGTTTGTGTTGAGACATACCCCGACATAGTTTGGTATGAAGATGAAGGGTTTTATTTGTTTCTTTCGGCTATAAGATATCGTCAAGAAAAAGTGTTCAATCTTGTGTACCAAATGACAGGACATAAAGTATTTGCAGCAACTCATAATCCTAACCAAGATAACCCGTTGCATATAGCTGCACGGTTGTCACCTTTGCCCCGCCTTAAAACTGTCAGTGGGGCGGCTTTGCAAATGCAACGGGAGCTTCAGTGGTTCAAGGTGAGCTCAAGTTTTTCAATATTAAAGTTTTTAAAAATCGTTAAAATCAAGTTAAGTAACAATAATCAATTTCCTAACAATAATCCACACACCCCTTAACTATGGTATCAAATCCAATAAAATAAAGATTAATTCTCTAGGCATTAAGTTTAACTTGTAATAAGAATCTAACATTCTTGCAGGAAGTGGAAAAGCATGTAGAGCCATTATACAAAGATGCTTTAAACAAAGATCAGAAGACACCAAGAATGGTATTCACAGAAGAACACAAAGACTTACTTAATGAAGGTGAAACATGGATGAAAGACACATCATCATCATCAACGGTCGTTGGTACACTCGTGGTCACTATGGCTTTTGCAGCCGCCTTTACAGTGCCAGGTGGAAACAATAGTTACGGGTTACCGTTATTCCTAGAAGATGCAACATTTCTCCTATTTATAATATCAGACGCTATCGCATTGTTCGCTTCAACAACTTCCGTTTTAATGTTTTTAGCAATACTAACGTCCCGTTATGCAGAAGAGGATTTTTTGTATGCTTTACCTAAAAGAATGATGATCGCACTCGTCTCACTTTTCTTGTCACTCGCTGCCACAATGATCGCGTTTAGTGCAACACTTGCGTTAGTACTTCGAGATGAAATATCATGGATCGCTGTACCCGTTACTTTGTTTGCATCGGTTCCCGTTACACTATTTGCAATGCTTCAATTCCCATTGCTTGTTGAGTTAGTTTATTCTACATATGGACCAAGTATCTTTAAGAAAAATATGTATGTATGACTAATAGCTTTGTTACATTCTTATGTTATTGCAAGTCAACCCAAATATTTTGGTTCAAGTTATGATCGACATAATCTATAATTAATAAAAAAAAAATAGCTGATTACGTCACGTGTCACAATCCTGTGAGCCCACAATACCTTTTTCTCGCTTCTCTTATTCACCTATTTATATTATATTTCTTCACCATGTAATATTTAATATTTCTTTTATTTAACATTTATTTTTCTTAATCTTCACTTTTCAATATTTAACACTTCATTTATTCAGCTAGCGTAAACCTAGTATCTAATATAAATGATCAGCTAATTAGTAGATAGCGTTAAACTAGGTTAATAAAGCAATAAAAAAATAACAGAAATAGCATACACTCCTCTGTATGATAAAAAGTATATAAAAAAGTATGACTCTTAAAACTCTATCGCCTGACTAATTATCATAAAACGCGCATCAAGCTGGTAGTTGGAGCTTTACATTGTTCTTCCAACTGTTATCAGACAAAAAAAAATACAAAATTTAAAAATAATAAGTATTTTAGATTTTTTGCCATAATGTCATTAAAATAATTTTTTTATTTAAATGGTTTGTTGAGACAATTTACCTTTGAAAGTAGTAATAAAAGAAATCAGCATAGAGCAATGTTTGCACTATCCCTGCTATCCAAGCTGCAAGATTAATTAATAAAATTATATAATTAGATCATTAAGACCAATTTAGAAATTGTAACAGAATGTAAAATTGATCAATGAACATGATGAGAAAAAGATATACTGATCCAATGGACATAATGAGGCTCAGTGTAGTGTCGGTAGATCCAGTTCAAAATGTATAATGCACGATATGCTCTGCACAAAGAAAATAATAAAAGAAGTAATTTTTACATCATATAAAATAATTTTATTACTAATGTATATAAGAAGTAAATTACCCAAGGAGAAATACATATTGACCGGTCAAATTGTCAATGTTTCTAGTTCTTTGCAACAAGACCAACTGAGGAAGTATCGCAACAGCTTCCAAGTATAAAGAAAATGTCCACATTACCTGCTCAGATTAAATGGAAAAATATATAAAATAAAAGATTTTTCATAGCAAAAGAATATCTGAGTAGATTAATTAACCATGCAAATGTAAAAAAAAAGGGTAAACAAGTGATCCTAACTAAAAACAAATAAATTTGATAGAAAAGTAAGAAACTGCTAAACTTAAACAGATTATTTGACAATAATTACATAAATATAGCCAAATTAATTTGCCCAATACTACGAGATTAAATTGAAGGATCCAAAGTTACCATAAAAAATAATCATTTAAACAATGCACATATCCTGATTAAAATGCAATTTATAAATATATAAATCAACAAACTTTTTATAGCAAAATAATCTGGATAGAATTAATAATCATGCAAATCTGAATAATAAAAGATAAACGAGCGATCTTAATAAAAAAATCAACTTGAATATATGAAACTGCTAAACTAAAAGCAATTGATTGACCCTTGAATAATTATACAGCCGAATCACTCTATCCAAACACTAAACGATTAATTAATATGATCGTTCATTACAAAAATTAAAATAATCAGTTAAATAAAGCACATTCAAACAGCTGAATCTAGGTGAAGATAATACAAATGCAGCTCATGTATGTAAAGTTTGTAAAAACACATGAATACCTCTTTAAAAGTGAACTTATGATGTATAAGAAGAGCCAAAACCAAACACGGAAGCACGAGAAAATAATGGCGAAATGTATCTTGATCTTTATCATATGATCTACGAACAATCTTGTGGCGTCTTATATACCATACGATTGAGAAAGAACTTCCAAGAAATATTATTTTCATAACAGTATTATATAGTGAAATGAAATCAGTGAATATGTCCAAGTAGCGCGTAGTAAAAACCAGTGCGTATAGTTCCTGAGTCTTGAGTGAAATCCCTGAATTCAACATTAGATTAAAAAAAATTAAATAGTATGTCAAGATAACAAGATGTCATGGATAACATTAACATATTGCTTTAAAATTTATAACTCACTAATGGAGTTAAACTCTGTAAAAACCAGTATACAAATGGTGATTAACATCTGAACATAGACAGGTTATGGTAGTAAATGCAAAAATGGAAAAAGAAACATAATTTTCTTACAAAAACCATCGCTATTTATTTGTAAAATAGTTACCGAAAGATTAAATTTTATGTTTCCCCTTACACCAATTGCAATGTGCCCCAAATTATCAACCCTAAATGCTAATCTTACTACACAACCTACACCAGAAACATGATTAGGTAAGAATCAATGCATTTTACGAAGGATGAAATGAGTTGTTGGTTTAGATCACTCCTACAATCTACCTGTTGGACAAAATTACCGACACAACTAATAACAAAATCCGCTTCCTATTTTCAGAAATCAATGTTCACATGAACAAATAACACGAAAAAAAACTTCAAAACTGATCAACGATCAATTTGAAAACAGCTACATTGCCAATTGAATAATGAATTTTCCTTCAAATCAACCAAAGTGACGGAGCTACGAATTCTCAAAATTCATATTCGATAAACGATACAAATCTCGAACATGAAATGTTGGGACAATGGGGCAAAATTAGAGTACCTGCGCATGATTTGATGGTATGAATCTTCAACAGCAAGACGAGAACACTGACCAAATGAGTCATGTCCCCTGCAAGTCTGAATATATTCATTGTGTGTTTGATTGATTCTGCAGTGAGTGATCTATAAACTTTTAATCCGATCTGCTTGAAAAATGTGAAATTGAAACCGATCTCTTCGAGTGATCGAAGCAGACAAATTGAGATCGTTCTTCCTAACCCTTTCGGCTTTCACTTTCCTCAAATGTAAAACCCTTTGTGTAATAAAACGGGTTGGTTTTTTTCATGGACTCATAAGAAATCAAGTTGGGCTTTGTATTTATATTCATATTTATATTGTTTGATGGTTGATAGTTATATATTCTATAAATTAAGTATCACGTGTTAACTTTTAATGAAGTTTTTTATTTTTATTTCTTTTCGCTCAGCAAGAATTGAAAATGACAAAGGAACTTATCTTAATTAAGAAAGTGGACTAGGAATAGTAATTAAATAATATTTTCAAACAATTAAACATTTATAGCTTTTTTTATTTTAATTCTAATTGTTTATAAAAAATTGACTAAATTATAAAAAGATTTCAGTTATACGTATCTTAAAATATAATTTGAAGTTCAATAAATCTTCAATGTTTATTAATTGTAATTAGCAAATTTAGATTTTAATTATCGAAATTATGACACAGTGACGAATAATAATCCAAAGTATCACGTTGGCAAATAATAATCACACTATCAATTGTTTGTCAATTGCAATACGAGAAGCAAAGTAATAAAAAGTTTTCACTTGATTTCCTCTTAGTTTCTATCAAAATGATAATTATAAATGAAATCCAAAAACGTACAAGCAAAACCGAGTGAAAATCATTTGTAAATCAAGTGTAAATCTTTAATAAATTTGCTTCTGTGATTGTTATTGACAATCAAAATGATAATTGAAATTGTTATTGGCCAATGTGATAGTTTGAATTATTATTGACATTGTTTTATAGTTTGGATTATTAAAATCCAAATTGTCTTTGTAGTCCCCAAGTCTTCATTGTTTTTATTTCATCGATGACAGATAATACAACTTTTTTATATGGAAAACTACTAGTATGTTGGATTTATTGCATTTCGTTGCAACAAAAAACGGGATTAATTGATACATTATCAAACTCTTTTTTTTTAACAAAAATCATGAACATGTATTTGTATGATTGGTTACAACTGATATAATATACCATATGACATGTATCCACTAACCTACAAGTCAACGGAAGAAAAATGCCTATCATCAATAAGCTTTCAATAAATATTGATCAAAGCCAATAACAAAACAAAAGATCAAGATACTACCACACACACACACGTTGGTATGGTCAAATCAACCTTCAACTACACATCTTCAAATGATTAATGATCAAAGTTTAAAGGGAATCAAGCATCGAAATCATTTGGGATTGAACCCATAAGTACTACATCACCCCATCATAATCAAAACAAAAAAAAGGCACAATATGTTCGGCAACATATCAAAGCTTCTACAAAGAATAGATGCATTATGCGAACACATAATTTAATCAACGATCTTACAATACACTCATGCATTTTAATATATTTTCTTAATTAAGGTAGCTCATTAAAATTGATTGAAACCAAAGTCACCGTAAAACATAAAGAAGATTAGATTTCACACACAACTTTCAGCATCAAACATCACATCCGTAACTAGATTTAGAAACTCGTTAATCTTCTAGTTCTGAGTTAACCAAGAAACTCGTTAATCTAGCTTCTACAAGAAAACCATCAACAACATCCCCATGAACAACAATCTTGACATCCGAAACCCGTAAAAAGCTTCAGAAGAACTTGAGTCGTCCAATACAGGTGGTGCCATGCCTGACGGAGTTATAAATGATCCTCCACTCGCGTTCGGTGTAATGCCGCCACTCACGACTGGCGGAAGCGGTGTTAATGCACCGCCGCTTCCGTTCAGTGGTGCACCGGTTTGTGGTGGAGGCAGTGCGGTGTTTAAAGGTGGATCTGTAATCCCACCGGCGGTGCTGCAAATCATATATTATGATGTTCATTATACTTTTGATTTGAACAAATTTACTAATTAAGCTTTGAAGATGTTCATGTTCCATTTACAACAAATTAGCTATTTATGACATAAAACATCACAAATTAAATGTTTTCAATTCAAGCTACACAGTTGATTAATACAAATATCTAATTTCCTTTTTGTTTGTATAATTGCGAGCAACCCAAAATGCTCAAACACTCATTTTTACAGTCTAAAATTTGTAATTTTAAATATCTACTTCTAATAATGAATCCATAAATGTCACACGTCAATTAACACCCCCTTAATTGATAAGATTTTAATTAAATTATAAATTTTAATTTAAAATGGCGTAAAACATAATTGTCATCCTTAATATAAAGTGTTTGTATCATTTCAAATTTTAACAGTTTCATTCATAAAATATAGTAAACATTAAATAATCTTTTGGGTTCTAATGAAAAACATTGATTTAAATTTGCTAAAAACTATTTCAAGTTTTTTTCTAAGAAAATAAAACGCATTCATAAATTCACATGTAAGAAGAAAAATATGGTTTTACTATACTTATAATACTATAATACCAAAGTATAATAATTACAATCATATAATAAAACAAAGAATATATAAGATTTATCTCATTTACGCCTATTTATAATACTAATTATAATAATTACAATTTTTTTACAAATCCGTGTAATGCATGGTTTTATAACTAGTTATCTTATATAACGATCAAAGTGAACTACCTGACCCAAAAAATAAGCTTCCTTTCCGGCATAAATTAAAACTCATGACTATTAGCATTATAAAAATAAGTTTATTACAAAAGTTTAAATTGACCTACCAAAAAAAAATACATTAAAATCATAGATATTAGCGAAAGTACGTAACACAATAAAAAAATTCATTTATGTACCAACGAACCAAACAATGACCCGACCTGACACAAGACCTGAAGTATGACACTTACGACCCGACTCGACCCATAATCCAAACAATAACTACAACCAAGACTCAACCCATGAATAGTATCCAATTCTTTCTTTTTTTTCCTTGCCTATCAAACAACATGTAATCAAATACCACAACAAAATGGTAATGATTCATTTATTTATCTTGTGCATTAGTGTTCAGTTTGAAGCTATTATATTTCTCATTAATATGAACCACAAGAATTTATTGTTTGTTGACAAAAAGACAGCAATGAAATCAAAGATATTAAAGAAATTGAGTTCATATGGAGTAAATGGTATGTCAGATCGAATTAGATATTAGTATATTATAGTATATGATATGATTTAATAAGTTAATAAATATTTATTTGATTATTACAAAAAAATATCAACTATTTGGTGAAATATTTTAAGTTTTTGATAGCATTTGAACCCAACACCTTTCATATTTTAATAAAGTTATAGGTATCTCACCGTAACTAATTGATTTAAAAATCATTGTTCAGTATATATAATTAAACAATCCACACAAGTGTTTCGATGCTTGACTGGCCGCCTTCCACATCGTTCACGTGTTTTTCTAATAATTTTAAATTTAGCTTTAATTTTTATAACAGTTTCGTTTTTCTTATTTACATTGTGTCTTCTTTAATAAATACTTCATTTCAGTTCATATTAACTTTTTATCATTACGTGTGTGTTTTCATTTAGAGAGAGTCGCTTCACTAACAAGATACATTTTAAGGTTCTACTTCGTTGGGATATGTTTTGACGTTTTTATCCACACTTTCTATTTGAGAATGTGTCTACGTTTTAATGTTTGAGATTGTAACGAATTTTTGACACAATCACGCCCAAAGGGGAATCTGCTAGTTACAGTTATTTTAAAGTTCATTTAATTTTAAAATAATTTTCTCTGTTAAAAAAATAATAATAATAATTTATAGGCGTAATTTACCTGATCATTTTCCCAATAATAAATCGAGAAATATCGAGATGGGACCGGTCAATGAGCATGTAGGCCAAAAACAGTAATCGAAGGGTTAAGAAATGTATCCAAAAACAATAACCTCATAAAATGGTGACACGTGTACAAACTCACAGAACAAAGCTATACTCTATCGCACGCGAATAACCAAGATTGACATGTCCTTCTCTCACTGTATAAATTCCCAGCAATAATTTCAAAAAGTTCAACTCATTTTTTATTTTTCAGTTTATCTTTAAATAAGTAATTTTAGAAAAAGAGTTCATCAAACATTATATCTTTAGAGGGGCTATAAATTAACTAAACGTTCGGTTAACACTTCGTGAACCGTTCGACGGGAAGTTCAATTCGTTTGTTTTTGTTTGTTTTATAAATGAACGAACATGGGCAAGAAATTCCGTTCGTTTAATTAAACGATCGAACATGAATAGGGGTCTCGTTCGTTCATTTATGTTCTTGAGCGTTCAGTAAGATGTTTATTTACGTTCGATAAATTGTTCGTGAACCGTTCATGACCAAGTCAAATGCTTAACGAACGAACCTGAACAAGACTCATTGGTGTTCGTTCCGTTCGTAACTATATCATTTTCCATCTTTTACCGTAAAGCTTTATATTCCATATAACATTTTTTTTTAATCTGGACAACATTATATGAAAAATAAACTGACGTGGCATTAAAAAATAAATGAATAAACTGATGTGGAAAATAATTTTTGACATACCTCGGAGAAGCCGGATAAACACAAGATCCATAACCTGGGGGAAGACAAAAATACCACAAAAAATTAAAAAAAAAAACAAAAGAAAATTAAGTTATGAGAATGTGAGTGATAATAATATTTGTTGTGATGGCAAAATGGTAAATTGTACTAACTAGGATCGGTTTTAGCGACGGTGGCGGTTCCGGCGAGGTCACAAGCGGCAGGATCCATGGAAGAGTGCATATAATAGCTGTTAAATGCATATGAAGCGTGTGCTCGAACGGTGTTCGGAAGAAAACACCGGCCGGATTCTTGTACCGGAGTGCAGTCGGCTCGAGTACCGCAGGCGTAATCTAACGCTTTCTGCAACGCGTCTTCTCCGGCGTCGGTACGAGCAACGCACCATGTCGCCGCCGTGAGTTTACCGGAGATGAGGAGGTGCAGTATCAGGACGACAGCGACATTGGGGATTGTTGCCATTTGAGTTTTGAAATGAGCACACTAAACACACGTTTGTGAGTGTTTGTATTTTTTAGAGCAAATGGTTTGGTAAGATTGTTCTAGAATATATATTTTTGCAGGTTAAATGGTTTTTAGTGTTTACCTGAAAAAATGTAAATACTCTTTTAATTCACTCTTTACTGTTGAGCCTCGTATTACGTACGTATATTTTCTAGAAAATACGTTAAAAAAATATACTGTTATTATTTTTCTTTGTTTCTTATATAGTCACACATTTTTTAGTGATTTTCCAAATTTAGAAAATATTTATCCCGGAAAATCTAAATTTTAAAATAGAAAATGTGATAGAAAGTGGGATGTGAATTCTCTTATTAGTCCATGTAAACAAAGAGAATAATCTATGAGCTGCTTCATAAGCTTGATAATCTTTAAGACTTTTTATACCAGGTGAGGGTGAGGGTAAACATAGCCACAGCCACACAATGTCAAGTAAAAAGGATGTGTGCTCACCTGAATGGTGTAATGACTAACGAGTGAGTTAGAGCATGCGGAGTCGATACGGGGAAGAAGGCAGGGAAGGACGTGGCATCGCGGGGAAGAATGGGAACACCATTCCCCCGAAATCGGGAAGGTGTAAAATGGGGTGAAAC
>WOUH02000009.1:2355870-2367765 GCA_009936405.2 Stevia rebaudiana
TGGCGTATTGCCGGAATAGTACAGTCAAAGGTTGAAAATTACCTGGTCAACTGCCGGAAAACGGCCAGTTGTTACAGAAGGTCACCGAGTCGGGAAAAAGTGGGAACACCACCCTTTGGATCCGGCTCAGGGGTTTGTGGGGAAAGGATATTTCGACCGATTGTGTGATTTAGGTGGAAAAGTGGGGAAAATGGGATGAGACTGCGCAAAATGAGAAAGACCGGGGAAATGTGATGTGAAGTTGATGTGGATGTAAAGAAAAACATAAAAAGTTGGGACGACTTCCTCCGCCCTTAGTTTCGATTTAAACCGATCAACAATTGTTTTCCAATGTTTTACCAAAGACATCTTGTTTTGCCATTTTTAAATTTGCCAACTATACGTGAGCCTAATACCATTGGTTACCTTATTGAAAGCTTCATACCTATTTACTCACCATGCAAGCTCCATAAGCTGACCAACCGAGGATATAGATGCAGATGCTATACCTCAAATTCAAAATGTAACTTAACCGAGGACATAGATGTAGATACAATACGTCAAATTCAAAATGAGTCGGATATTTTTTCAAAGAAACGAATTAAAACTAAACACTCATCTCACAAGAAATAAACATCAAGAGTAATTTTTTTTTTTTTTTAATAATACATTATATTCATGTGTCATCACTCTAAGAACAATTGGTAAACAAACGTAACAGAATATTGATAAAAGGGGAAAACGAAACCTAGAGAAAACATGGCCTCATGTCTCCCCGTCGTATTTAATCCATGGAAAAGATGTCCTTATGAATGGAAATATAGAATCTGATAGCATTCCACCACATGGATTTGAGTTTCATTTAGTGGACCCTGAAACAAGACAACCCACAAATAACAAAAAAAATACGTTTGGCAAGAATTAAAGTATATATTACATAAAGCAAATTAGGCATAAACAATTACACAACACCACAAAAACGCTTTTCAAACTTTTCTCTTCGTGGTTCTTTACTTAAATTAATATGTAGATCTCAAATTAGCAATAATCAGCTTATTTCATTTAGGTGTACGGATATTAACTAAACATCAACTTTTTTGCATTGAATGAAAGTTGGATTAAAAGGTGAACTAAAGGTAAATTATCATTTAATGTCCGTTAAGTGCTTAGCTAAAAATCAATGGCGTCTGATAATAACAATCACGTAATGGTTTTAACGCCCCGAAATTTCTTTTTGACGCTCGTGAGAGGCTCCAATACATCCACTCTAAGTGATAAAATGTAATTCACTTAGATTGCCTATCATTCACCAATTAAAAAATAAGTTAACTAGCAACGCATACACAATAATAAATGACTTAACCCTTTGATGCTTTTAGCGTCTTATTAAAACACTTCAGTTTATTAAGGGTCTGTTTGATATGAGGTAATGGAATGGACTAGAGAATGGAATGGATGGGGTAATGAATGGGCAAGGGAATGAAATGGATCATTAATATTCCATTGTCATGTTTGGTAATTACCGGTGGTAATGAAATCAATCATTACTTCATGTTGTTTGTTAGAAAGAAAAAGATGCAGGTTGAAATACAATTTGGGTCAGGTCATGGTTCTGGTCATTATTTGGATCATGAATCGAGCCGTGGTGTGGTTCAGGTCATGATTCAACTCATGGGTCGGTTCGTGGTTTAGGCTGTGGGTCGGGTCATGGTTATGGTTGTGGGTCGTGTGTCATGGGTTGGGTCATGGGTCGGGTTATGGCTCGAGACTTTGAGTCATGGGCCGGGTCATTGTTTGCTCCATGGGTTGGGTAATGGTCGGGTTATGATTCGAGTCATGGTTTGGATTATGGGTCGGGTATGGTTTGAGTCATGAGTCAGGTCATGGTTTGCATCATGGGTTGGGTAATGGGTCGGGTTATGGTTCGAGTCATGGATTTTGAAAATTCTTTCGATACTTTCGTTTTACCGTCTCTAAGTAAAATCCTAAATAGTAAATTGTTGAGATGAATGGAGTTCTTTTCTTTTGACTGATTTATGTAATTACTTTGTAATGTGGCTTGTATCTTGGTGTACTCCATCGCTAGTATCTTGCTAGTCGATGTTTCGGTGGTTAATAAAATTTTCCGCCGTTCAAAAAAAAAAGCAAATACCACATGTGTTCTACTGTCCTTAGTGGTAGACCTAAACCTAATCATATTTTTAGCCTTTTTAGTTTTTATTATGAAAAAATGTAACTTTTTTGTGTTTTTGTTTTTCCCTTTAATATTCCAAGATCCAAATTAAAAATAAAGAAAAAAAACAAAAAAAAAACAGCAATGACTTGCTCACACTTTATGTTTCTTTCCAAAAGTAGAATAAGATAAGGTTGTAATGGTTTGTGTGTGTTGGCATCTCATCTGTTGCTTATAAACATGTGCCAATCATGAGATGGTCCTTTCTCTTTGATTCCAAAACATCCAGTTTACTACACCTGCTGCCATCAATATATTTATTAATTATATTATCTCTTAACTTGTTTATTATTATCTCTTTACTTGTTTATTATATTCTTAATCTACGAATTAACAACTCTAAACATTATCAAAATACCAAAAGACAAAAGGACATCACACATCACATGATCACTACTAATAAACCTATGGTTTCACCAGCAAGAGAGAATATAAAAACTGCAACATGATGACGTGTCATGAATTGACTGGTCAAAACAAGAATATTGTTGAATGGTGGGCACGAACGCGTGGGTTGTTTTAAGGGGGGTTTAACCTTGATGACACTTTTTAATTCAGATCTGACTTTCAGTTTATCATAATAAAAATAATAATAATAATTTAAGGCTCCATTGACATCTTGTAGTCTGAGTTTTTATATATAAAGTCAATATATAGTGTCTTCAAATTTCTATATCATTAAAACCCTTCACCAATGGAGAATCATCACTTACAAAAGATGGAAGCTTTTTTCAAGAAAGAAACAATCTTTTCTTCTTGTTTTCAAGAACCCGCGAAACAAGCACAAATCATGGGCAGTTGGAACGCGCTCAATGGGTTAACGGGTCAACCCAAAGATGGTGGCGGCTCAAGATCTTCATCATTATCATCATCATCAGGATCATCAGCATCATCAGTATCAGTATCAGCATCAGCATCAACAATACACGGTTTGCCATATTTTCTTGAAACTCACACACAACATATCCAACTTTCACAAGCAACCGACCCATGGTCACAAGCTTTACTAACCAACGGTTCAAGATTTCCAAACCTGACTCTGCTTTTATCAGAACCCAAAGACGTGACTGGTTTGCAGCCAGTTGCATCTTTGGGCTCTGACTTCTGGCTGAGAGCTGTCAAAACTCAGCCAATGAAGTACACAAGTACGGAAAAAGTCAATACTACCCTTAGAAAGACTTCAGTTTGTTCACCAAGGAAGCTTTTTAGAGGGGTAAGACAGAGACATTGGGGAAAATGGGTTGCGGAAATTCGGTTACCAAGAAACCGAACGCGGGTTTGGCTCGGAACATTCGAAACCGCAGAAGAAGCCGCTTTTGCGTACGATACAGCTGCTTATTTGTTAAGGGGTGATTATGCACATTTAAATTTCCCAAATTTGAAAAACCAGTTGAAGGCTAATTCGGTAAATGGACACACTGCAGCTCTTCTTGAAGCAAAGTTGCAAACTTTATCATCTAATAAGAAGGGTAATGATGTAACAACACCATCAACAGAAATCAGTTTGATGACAGAAACGCGTACGGATCATGAATTAGATGATGAAAAAAACAAGAAACCGATAGAAGCTGGTGAATCGGATGGTGTTGAAGGTGTTCAGTTGAGTCGAATGCCGTCTTTGGATATGGATATCATCTGGGATGCAATTCTTGTTTCTGATTCATAATTAGATATGCATATGCTCATAGTTTGTAATTTCTTTTTTTATTTTATTTTTAATTTTAAGGTGCATCAGTATTCATTACTTTTCCAAGATTGTTGCATTGTTGCTTTTATTCAGTTTTTTTTTTTCATTTTTTTGTAATCTTGATTCCAAGTTTTGGTATTGGTAGTTTCAAGTGTTGATGGAGACCAATCTTATTTTATGGGTTTGACTTTTTTGTTAAATTAAATATGGGATTCTTAATTGTGGAAATCACTTTCATTGTTTAGGATTTTCTGTATGGACCCTCAACTTTAAGCATCTTCTTGAGCAGGTATTTGGACCCATATAAGAAGTGGGCACCAATGGCGGGCCGTCTTAATCGACTTTGATAACTTATCCAAAACTACTGCAAATAAAATAATTTAAAAATAAAAAGACGTAACACAACTTCGTCACTGGTCCGACATCTTACCGGTTTTGAAAGTAGGATTATACAGATCTGTCAATCATCTAAAACACTACTTCATCACTAGTCCGACATCTTACCGGTTTTGAAAATAGTATTATACATATTTGTCAGTCATCTAAAACACTACTTCGTCACTGGCCCGACATCTTATCGGTTTTGAAAGGAGGATTATACAGATCTGTCAATCATCTAAAACACTACTTCATCACTGGTCCGACATCTTACCGGTTTTGAAAATAGGATTATACAGATCTGTCAATCATCTAAAACAATACTTCATCACTGGTCCGACATCTTACCGGTTTTGAAAATAGTATTATACATATTTGTCAGTCATCCAAAACACTACTTCGTCACTGGTCCGACATCTTACCCGTTTTGAAAGTAGTATTATACAGATCTGTCAGACATCTAAAAAACTACTTCGTACTACTTCGTCACTGGTCCAACATCTTACCAGTTTTGAAAATAGTATTATACAAATCTGTCAGTCATCTAAAACACTACTTTGTCACTGGTACATCTTACCGGTTTTGAAAGTATTATTATACAAATTGTCAGTCATCTAACTCCTCCCTCCAACCATTTCCATACCTCGATAGGAATACTGTAGTTATTCCTTTGTTGTCGTTGGATGGTGGAGTCTTATAAATTTTCTTGATGATTCCTACCGTGTTGTAATGGGTTAAACGAATTGACAGATCAACTTGACAACTTAATTTGGTTAAACAACCCAACATGTTTGATTAAACCGGTTAAACTAAGCAACTTGATCACAACGCAAAAATACAGAGGTTAGATATGACAACACAAAACATACAAAACATGATTATTTATGGGTCGTTTGGATCAGATTGGATCTCAACTACGACCCGACTAAATGGGTCACAATCCAACAAGTTAGTTAACAAATCATGATTTCCATGATCCAGCAAAAACGGAGCAAAAGAAAAAAAAAAATTAAAAAAAATAACTCGATTTGGTTAAACTAAATTCAAAGCACTAATTTTGTTTTTGAGTACCAACCGAAACATAAAGCATATACTAAAGTCCTAAAAGTAACAGTTTTTAACAAAGTTATCAGAAAGAAATCTTAAACTACTATTTCTCGTGTCAAAAAATCCAATCTTGATCAAGTACCTCGGATTCTCCAAATGGTCAATTTTCATATGTTCCATCAAATTTTCCAAATCTTGCTCTTTGTTGTCAGTTAATTTCATCTTCTTTTCATCATTAATATCAGAAATCATTGGTTCATCATGGGGTCCCTTTTCATCTTGATATGATTCATTTTCTTGGATACATGTTGATAACTAATGGTTCATCCCCTGGACAGACATTGACTTTTGTTGACCAGATTCATCAAGAAACATCACATGATCATCTTCAACATTGAATGATTCTTTTTGCTCCATTTTAACACTGTCAACTCCCATTTCAAGATTCGGGTCCATATTTGTAGTTTCATCTACACCTTCAAAGCTGCTATTGTCATCATCATCATCATCACCATCATCATCATCATCAGAATCATCATCAGAATTCGGCTCGTTTTCATGAATTATATGAGAATTTCCACCATTGTCTTCCATTTTTGTGTCCATCATATAATACTGTTGCTGTAAAGACACTGAAGTGGTTAAAAGTTGCTCTTTTTTTAAATTCTCTCTGTAATTCTCCATTTCACTTTTGTATCTTTCTTTATCTTTCACCGCCTTTTCCTGGTATACCTAAAAGAAACAATCCAAAAATTGTGAACAAAAAAAATTTTTTAAAAATGTTTTTATTTTATTTTACATGTTGCATGCTTTAAAAAAAACAATTCATAGCCTGCTTGTTTGAATGGGTCAACACAGCTTATATTTTATCTGTAATGGTTCAAACAAGTGAAATTAAAAAATAATAATAAAAAAAAGAACAAAACGGGTCGAATTTCACACAAAGTGTAGTTTTATAAAAAAATTACACACAAAGGATCAACCCAGTCCAACCCGACCCGGAAGTACCCATTTTGGGATGAAAAAATTTGGATCAACCCAACCAACCCGTTTTGGCCTGCAACATTAACGGCCCACTTTGACCTGCAAGAAAAACGATATGTTTTATCCTGAACCATTTAGACACATTACCCAACCAGCGTATTCACTGTTTTTTATCACTAATGATTTAAGCAAGTAAAATAATAAAATAATTAAATAATAAAATAATAATAAAGAAAGAAAGAAAACTGGTTGAATGTCACACAAAGTGTAGTTTTATTCAACATTTTCACTAAAAGGATCAACATCCAACCCGACCCAAAAGTACCCATTTTGGAGAAAAAGAATTTGGATCAACCCACCCGACCCATTTTGGCCTGCACCATAAAGAACCCGTTTTGACCTGCAAAAAACGACCCCTTTTGACCTAAACCTACTTAGACCCGTTACCCATCTCGCCTACTCACCGCTTTTTATTGATAATGATTTAAACAAGTAAAATAAAATAAATAAAAAAAACAGAAAGAAAGCAGGTTGAATGTCACATAAAGTGTAGTTTTATTAAAAAATTACACACTAAAAAGATCAACCCAAACCGACCCGTTTTCGCCTGAACCATAAAGGACCCATTTTGACCCATGACCCAACCCGCATACTCACCGCCTTTTCAGATTCAGTTAACTTGTTCCACTCTTCACCAACCATCCTGCTAATGCCTCTATCTTTACCCGTGTGAAGTGATCTGAGTCTCGCGTGTTGATCAGCAAAAAAGAAATTATAACCACTTCGGTTAGGTTTCGGTTGAGCTGGATCTCTCTTTCTTATTTCAGATTTCTTCCTACGTCTACGTCTACCCCTAACCATGGTTAAACCATCCATGGTTACTTCACCCTCAAGTTTTGGTATTTCGTAAAACGGTGTTTGCACGGTTTGATAAAGTACACCTTGTAACTGTTCTCCACCGATTCTCACAGTACAAAGATAACCGTTTTCAAATTTTCCATCAAGTACACCTGTCACTGGTAAACCTATTGATGATGATTCTGGCAAACCTGCATTGTTACATGTAACAGTTTTTTAATTCATTTTTTATATTAAAACAAGATTTTGTAGCCGTTTTCGTGGTTGTGGTTTGGTGACTTTTGTCATTTTCATTAAGAAAAAAAAAACTATTTTTTTTCTATGTTGGGTCCCTGATGTTTCAAGAATTTGGCGTGTTCATCCCTGTGGTTCAGTGACTTTTTCCATCTTCATTAAAAAAACTATTTTTTTTCTTCTTTAGGTCCTTGACGTTTCAAAAAGTTGTCATTTTCATCCCTGTGGTTTGGTGACTTTTGCCATTTTCATAGCAAAAAAACTATCTTTTTTCTATGTTGGGTCCCTGATGTTTCAAGAATTTGGCGTGTTAAACCCTGTGTTTTGGTGACTTTTGCCAGTTTCATTTAACAGGTTATCTGACGGTGTTAAGTTTGTGAATGAATATGACAACTTTTTGAAACGTCACGCATTAGAGGAGAAAATTTTTTTGGATGAAAATAGCAAAAGCTACCAAGCCACAGGGACAAAAATGGTATTAAGTCTTAAAATAAGAACAAAATGTTACAAACAAAGATAAAGAAAGTGATTAAATCTTAAAACTAATTGCCTTCATTTACTTCCAATCTCAAAATATATATTAATCTTCATTTTTCACAAAAATGTTTTTCGTATAGTTTAATGCATTAACTTCTTGAATAATCAAAGTTTGTGAAACACTCAAAAGTTTTATTATTTGATTATTACAACTTTAAACAACAAAACAATATCCAAAAACCTATCTCCTACATCCTATACTTCTGATTACTGATTATTAAAAATCACATAATCACTCTCATAACGCAATTCCAAAAACTGACATAATGGTAATTTTATATAAAATTAACAAAAGTAAAAATGAATTAAAGATGATAATGACCTTTAGGCAATGACTGTTCTTCTGTAAACATCTTCTGCTTTTTTATCGGTGAGTCTTGAATTTCATGTGATGCAAACACAGGTTGATTCATTCCAGACGTTGAACAAGTATCTAAAGAATTAAATTATTAATAAAAATAAAAAAGGCGTTTAACGATAAATTATTGTTGGAATAAAGAAATGTGCATATACCAGTAGGAACCGGAGTCCATTTATTAGCCTTGAAATAATAAACTTGTTCAAAGTGATAAACAAGTGACATATAATATTTTCTTAAAATAAAAGAAGCATTTGTAGCAGAGGGTGGAAAGTTGAAACAATTTGTCACCTCTCTCCATTTCTTCTCTTCAAGAACCTGAATTTTTTATAAAAAGAATTAAAACATGTAAACAAAATGATAGAAAATAATGTGTTTTGAAGGTGATTAACTGATAACTAAACGATTAGACATTGGAAATTAGTGTTTGGATGTGCTTCTTTAGTTAAAATTGTAATGATCATTTAATAAATTGGTTAGTAATTACAAGATTGTTAACAAATTATCTAAAGTTAATAATTTCCAAAATACAAATCCAAACATCTTCTAAGAGTATTAAGATCAACGGTACCTTTTTAATGCCTCCACGAGAAGTAACTTCCATAAATAGGCGATGCAAATCTAGATCCTTGCCACCAATGATGGGAATCCTACATATAAAAACGTATTAGAATAATATCAAGAATCTCATGAAACTCGTAATTCTTTTTTTGGTTACTGTGAGAGCCTGTTACTAGAAAACTCACAAGACCCCACCAATACTCTGCTAACCAACATATCAGGTAAAACACAGTTTGTGCTGGACAAGCTTGGTTTAAAAAAGAGTAAAGTGAACAAAAGAGTAAAAAATTTAAAATAATTCTCGTACGATTCTAGCATTGTTTCCATAAAGTTTAGACACAAACAAGCTCTATATATAGTGTAATATCCAACTAGCCTATATGTACAACCTAAAAAGCCTGTTGTACAACATCTCAAATCAAGTGCCTTAAGCCGATTTTTGCTTAAAAAGCAAGCCTCAAACAAGCGCGCCTTAACCCGCGTACGAAAAGCGCGCCTTAAACAAGCACCTTAAGCCGAGTTTTGCTTAAATAGCGTGCCTCACTTGCGCTTTACGTACAACCCTCGCCTTAAGTTTTGTGAGGCACAGGCACCCGCGCATTAATTCGCCTCGAGTCGCGTCTCAGCTCGCCTCACACGCGCTTTTTTAAACCAGTTAGACAGACAGGTGGCCTTCAAGAGGGTTAAAGACATAAAACCAGTGAAAGCTCGATTTGAACCTGAGACCTCTGCTAGAGGGGCTCAAGTGCTTACCACTGTGTCTGTGAGTCAAAATCTTAAAGGTTCATAACAAATGCGCTAATATTTGAAATATAATCATACGCGTATAATTTCCAACATAAAAATTCACATAAGCATGAAATTAGATGATAAAAGCTTACTTAAATTTGGTCCCCATAGAAGCATGAAATTTTCCAAGAATATCCATAAATAATTTGTTACTACCAATAACATCTTCATAGTGAGCAATTGGAGGTGGATATATGTAACATTGCATAGATTTTCCACTAATTGGAATTGAATTATTATTCTCTGCAAAAGATGATGTTGCCATTGATACCTTTAACTAAATTCACCACCTGTTTCCTTACTGAAAACACATAAAGAACACATAGAAATCAAATCAAGCAAGAAGAAAACATAGAAATGACAAATATATGGTTATAAAATGGAAATTAAGCTCAAATTAGACATTAAACTGCCCTAAGTTCATACCAAATTTCATGATAATCATTGTCTTCTTTGATGTTTCAAGGATCACAACTAGAAATTAGGAGCCATTTTGAACTCTGATAAAAGATTACCCAATTTCTCTCTCAGAACTGGATTTGCTAGAAATATATTTTTTCTTTTAAATTGTAAACATAAGATCAAATGACAACAAACAACTTTTATAATGTAAACTGTTGTGCATCAAAACAAGATTATACTAACAAAAATCAAAAGAAAATGCTAAAAATCTCTAAAAAAAAATGTATTTTTTTTATATGTAATTTTTTTATAAATGAATTCGGAAATCACTGAAAAAGATCAAGAACACGGGTTAAACTCCAACCTGTTATCTAAAACTGATAATGTCATACTTCATTGAAAAAAATGGTTTCAATATTGGGTTTTTTTACATGGAAATGCAAATCGTACTTGTAAAATTAAAAAATATAAAACAAAAACCAAAACGCAAAAAGACAATCGAAGAAGAAGAGAGATCTGTCTTGTGGGGCTAACCAGATTGAAGATTTAATCATTGATTGAAACAAAAAGCAAAAAGAACCCTACTTTCATTATGAAAGATTACACATTTGCTCAAGAACAGTGATGGGGTTTTAAAAAATTTCTCGTGGGTCGTTGAAAAACATAATCTTGATATATAATGACAAAACACAGGCATAAATTAAAAAAACCAGATGAAAAAATGCGAATAATAACTTACCAAAGACTGTGACATGAGGAATTCGCAGAGATTGGATATGAAATAAGCTTTTTAATGGAACGAGGGTTTGGTGAAATATGTATTATGTAAACTATATTAACCTTTTGTTTCGATATTAACATTGATGATGATGATGTTTCTTAAAATGGGATATGAAATAAACTTTTTAATGGTAGGAGGTTTTCTTGATTATGAAGTTACCGTTTTGCCCTTTACATCATTGGTTTCAAATTCTCACATTTCAAATTGTGAGGGGAAAGATTTGGGCATTTTTGGTAACTTTAATGACTGAATTCTCTCATTTTATTTGTGGGTTATTTTTCTTGTTTCTATCACCATTAAATGGTCAAATATAATGCAAAAATAAGTGCTTATGTTGTGGCCTATAATTTACCATGTATTGATTTGTATGAAAATCATACTTTTTTAAACAATTTAATCATGGCTAAGTCGAAATTATTCATAATAAAAAGAGTTATAGACATGGATATTGATTTGCTTTATTAAAATTTTAAATTTGGTTTATAGATATTAGAAAGTACACAGATAAAAAGAGTTATACCCGTGGATATTAATTTGCTTTATTGAAATTTTAAATTTGGTTCATAGATATTAGAAAGTACATCGACAATCCAAAAGTATACATGAATGTAACATGAATGAAAAGCCAACTTCTTAATGGTAAGTATCTCTCTCTGATAATTACTTGACTCGCCGTAACTACACCACACCGTCCCTCGTCTTCAAGCTACGACTATGGACTTCCCGCATAAAAGCCAACCGCTACAATCCTGGTGCAATAATAACTCGTTCTTTTAGCTTGAAAGGACAATAGACCGGCACACCCCATATCTTTTTATTGGATGAGGTTAGGGGTTTGTGAGATCTCTTCTCTAACTTCAATGTAAGCGCCTCTTTCTTCTTAAAATCATACGTACCAATGTTGCAACAACCAGCTCTTCTCCAATCAACTCAAGATATGTAGGTATCTTTTGCTCCACCACCTCAGGGAACCTTACCACAGTCTTAGTGTGTGACGCCCCAAACTTCATGGGCTCGCCACGTCATCGGATTTACACAAAACACATGGTCTAAACAGAATTACACAG
>WOUH02000009.1:2379275-2392732 GCA_009936405.2 Stevia rebaudiana
GTGGAAAATTGGGGAAAGTGGGGAAAAGTGGGAGGGTTGCAAGTGAAATGGGGAAAAGTGGGGAAAGCTGATGTGGCAGTGGGGAAAAGTGGGGAATAATGGGAGGACTCCCTATGCCCTAATCCTGAAATGCCCCTTTCTGAACCATCCAAAATGACGGCAAGAATTGCTCCCAGATCCCTACCAAAACTCGCCAACAAGATTCTCAGCCTTACAAAACTTGAGAAGAATGATTACGCAGTCCTCCTACGGTACAAGATGGGGTTCAATAACTACGGTCCATCAGTAACAACTAACAAGCCTGGGCTCACCGTCGTCCTCCGCCACCGGAACTAGTGCATAATCGGAAACAAAGACTGCCGGAGACGAATGTTCGGACGGACGGAACACGGAGCACGGTCGGAGAGCAACAGAGGGGAGCACGTCGCCGAAGACGACGGTCGGAGTGTATTCGCCGGACAGAAGTCTTTTGTTGGGGACGATGGATCAGGGCTGAAATCGTAGGCTCGTTTTCAGATTTTAGGGTTAGGGGATTTTTATTTGTTTTGAAGAGGTTAGAAAACTTGAGAAGTGGTTGGTTCATGTCTTTTTGGAGAAGAGGACGCGCATACGTTTTTTAATGAAAGGTCTTCCAGAAAACAAACGCTCTGCAGACCCTAATGTCTGCGCGTGGAAAGAGTTTTGAAAGCTCTTCTCAGTAAAAACAAACACCACCTTAGACTATGCGTAGTGGAAAGGGGGTGGTGAGGATACTGTGAGTGATGACGCGTCAGTGCCACGTAGGAGAGAGAGTGAGTGATAGTTTAAGGGTGTAATGGGTGAGTGAAGGTGAGAGTGATGAGTAAAAAATAGGAAGTTGAGGTGATATATTATGATTGGTTAAAAAGAAAAACTGAACCTTCCCCTCCACGCCGGTGATGCAGCCCATGTCTTTGCCCTCCACACCTCCATGTTTTGGTGTTTGGGGCGTTAAAGCAACACATAATGTTGCATCGGATGTAAAAAATATCCAGTACCGTTTAAATAGTGTTTTGATATAATACAATTTATATGATCACTTGTCAAACTTTATGTTGCCTACTCGTATTTCACCAATCTCCTTCGGCCATAATGAAGACAAAAGGTTAGAAATTGTTGGCCAACTTGGGAACACAAAATTCAAACATACAACAAATCCATAGTTGAATAAGATCACTTAAAAACGTAAAATTATATGCTAAACCCATCTATCATGCCCGGATATTCATGATTTAAAACCAATCAATGTCATTTTCTTTCAAAAATTTCAACTTTTTTATTATTTTATTTGTAAAAGAAATCATTATTCAAAATAATGTAACTTATCTATCGGGCACTCAGTCCACTTCATTTACCAAACTACATGATCATATTCACATACAAAAACAAGTCTAGTATCACCTATACATTATGCAAGTTAGTGTTCGAATAGAGTCTATTATCGATGTTACATTTATTCAAGCTTTTAAAAGAACAACAGAAATCACGTACACCAAATAATGCATTCGTCGAGTACCAAACGACTTGTCAAGTACTTCTCAATTTAATATACCCGACGATCGCCTTAAATGATGTCACTTTCATGTTACCTACACTAACTTAAGGTGGATATATATAGGACCGGTGAGAAGTTTCTCTATGTAATTTGTACACATCATAAAACAGTTGGTTTCATTTAGTGGTACATATCCAAAATCAGATGTACATAGATAAGTCCTACACATAACGTATATTTGTCATATCAACTTTCATAAATGATATTTTTGTCCTTATTTAAATGTTTATATATAATAATTTTGTCTTATATAATCGATTGCATTGGCTCACCCTAAATTATTTCTTTTGAACCTGCCACTCCTAACTCACAGTTTTCAAAATCAATCCATATCGTGAACTGGGTAGTAATTAATCTAAATCTAATTAAGACACTTGGATTGTTTATTTACCAGTTTGTTCCACGTCACACTGAAAAATTAGGTGAACCAAACCAAATCATCTTAGTTTGTAAATTAGTTTTATCATAAAATAAATTATTTCTTGTGTTAATTTAATAATTCTGACTCTATGATTAATTTATTAAAGTTTTCTAAAACAAAAAATCCTCAATAAAATTTGAACATATAAATTGTTTTTTTTTTCTTCTTATATTATTTAGAATATTACACGAATTGTTCATGTGATTTAATTGGATTGTTCATGTGATTTAATTAAGGTAATAAGATTAAGCATAACCTTGAAAAGTTGCTAGTTTTTTTTTTGAACGGCATGTTAATTTATACTCCATGTTAGATCAGCCACATGCCCGGGTTCGAATTTCAGTCCCTGCAACTCAATGATTTATCTGGGTAACATGCCCCTAAAGATTCGAACTCAGGACCTCCAAGAAAGTTCAGCCTAAGCCTATATCTCCTTATTCACCTTAACCAGTTGAACTAAAGATCATTGGTAAAAAGATGGCACGGTTGATCTATATGTTAAGTTTTGCTAAAATGACCCGAATGTCATATTAAACAAAGAGCCTAGTTTGCAATTACCTATGCCTGATCGAAATTCCCTTTAATCACCGCTAGCCACCACCAAAATACCTCTTAATAACCTCCAGCCGCCACCACCCACCAGGCCACCATCATCGCTCACCCATCATGAACTATATTTAAAATCTTAAAACCAAAAAGAAAAAGAAATTAACAAACTAAAACAAAACAAAACTAAAAACCAAAAACAGGCCATTGTATGTATTTCCGTTGACTCGAGACGACGAGAGACACCAGAAACAAAGATAATATTCGGAGATGATTTGAGTGGTTCGCGATTATCGAACCAACTTGTTACAAATTGAAAGAATTTTTCAAAGTTGATACTTAAAATGTTACTTTATTTAAACTATAAGGTCCATACACGTAATTAACTCTATTATATATAACCTCATCTGAATCCAAAAAAGAATAACACCCTCTATTCAGTTTCTAGTCTAGTGAGAAAATATTGCGCCAATCTTTATCAAAAGTCAATGTGTGTAAGTGACCGCTCCACCTATATTTATTTTTTCAATTTATCATTTATGATACATGTCAAGAGTTGGTGACAAGTGACAACAAACTAAAGGTCCCTTATACGCCTATTTATCCATTTTCATTTCAATCTTCTCCGATCACCACCACTCACCACCGTCGGCCACCACCATGCATCTCCACCACATTTGCTTCGTATTGCCCTCTGAAGGCGGCGATGACATCCACCCATATAATTTCCACCACGCCTCCAAACAATCACTATCACCATCACCATCACCATCACCACTGTCGCCACCGGCATCTAAGCGAAAATCATGTGGTATAAACCTCCATAAGATCCTTCGCAACGCGCTTCACAAATTCTTGAATTCCAAACGGGACATCCGGTTGTGTGGTTTCTGCGTAAAACCACCGCCGGCGATCTTCCACGACACCGACGGAGTGCAATTTATGAAGGAGACGAGTGTTGGTGCCCATAGTCCGAAAACATTTACATACTCCGAGCTTTACATAGCGACCAAAGGGTTTAGCCATGATCAAGTTCTCGGAAGTGGCGGGTTCGGGCGAGTCTATCGAGCCGTCTTGCCGAGTGACGGAACCGTGGCGGCAGTCAAGTGTTTGACGAAAACTGGGGAAAGGTATGAAAAGAGTTTCGCAGCGGAACTGGTTGCGGTGGCACATCTTCGTCACCGAAACCTGGTTCCACTGCGTGGATGGTGTGTTCATAATGATCAGCTTTTACTTGTGTATGATTATATGCCCAACCGTAGTCTTGACCGGTTGCTGTTCCCACGGGTGGGAAGCAACAGAACAGGGGTGGCGCAGGCGCATGTAGGGCCTGAGCCACCACTTAGCTGGGAAAGAAGAATGAATATAGTAAAAGGTCTGGCCGCGGCGCTTTTCTATTTGCATGAACAGCTCGAGGCTCAGATCATACACCGCGATGTGAAAACGAGCAATGTAATGCTCGACTCGAATTTCAACGCGAGGCTTGGTGATTTCGGGTTGGCTCGGTGGATGGAACATGAACTCGGGTACGAAGCAAGAACATCGTCAATGAGCCACAACTCACTCCGGCTGGGGGACACCACCAGCATCGGTGGTACAATTGGGTATTTACCGCCGGAGAGCTTCCAGAAAAAGGCGGCAGCCACCGCGAAATCCGACGTTTTCAGTTTTGGGATTGTTTTGCTGGAAATTGCATCGGGACGAAGAGCGGTTGATCTTACACTTCCCGATGATGAGATTATTCTTGTTGATCGGTTTCGAAAATTATCCGATGAAAAGATGGTTTTGCAAGCCGCCGATAACCGGCTACCAGACGGGTCCTACCACGTTAATGAAATGGAGCGGTTGATTCATCTCGGGTTACTATGCACACTCCACGACCCGCAAACCCGACCCAACATGAGATGGATCATAGAAACACTTTCGGGTGGTAATTGTGCCAGCCTCCCGGATCTTCCTTCTTTCAAATCCCACCCTCCGTACATATCCGTATCCCGTAGCACCACCACCACCACCACGGGAACCACCGCGGCCACAACCACCACCATCACTGCCTCATTTGGAATCGCTTCCAGCAGCTCAACCGCCTACGCGACCGCCAACGAAGAAAGCTTGTACATAACCGCCCAACAAGAACACGAAGACAACATCTGTGTCACCCAGCTGAGCCGCCGCCAGTTAAACCCGTTCCTGATGGTTGAACCACCACGGGAGATAACCTACAAGGAGATCATATCCGCCACGGATAACTTCTCGGATTCTAACCGGTTATCCGAGGTTGATTTCGGGACGGCCTACTACGGTGTTCTTGACAACCATGACATCATAGTAAAACGGCTCGGGATGAAAACATGCCCGGCCCTGAGGGTCCGGTTCGCCAATGAGCTGGCCAATTTAGGCCGACTCAGGCATCGGAACCTCATACAGCTTCGCGGGTGGTGCACCGAGCAAGGTGAAATGCTCGTGGTTTACGACTACTCGGCTAACCGTCTCTTAGGCCAACTCCTATCCCATCACAACCATCGAAAATCAAGCTTCCTACAATGGAACCATCGATACAACATCGTGAAATCACTCGCTTGTGCGATTCGATACCTTCATGAAGAATGGGAAGAACAAGTGATCCATAGAAACATAACATCATCCGCGATATACATCGATCCGGACATGAACCCGAGACTTGGCTCATTCGCGCTTGCCGAATTCTTGATACGAAACGAACACGGGCATCATGTAGTGATTGATAAGAAAGTTTGTGTACGTGGGATTTTTGGTTATATGGCGCCTGAATATATGGAGATCGGGGAAGCAACACCGATGGCAGATGTTTACAGTTTTGGAGTGGTGATGCTCGAGATGGTTACAGGGCGGTTGGCGGTGGATTTTAGGCGACCGGAGGTGTTGTTGGTGAAAAAGATTCATGAATTTGAGTCTAAGAAAGGAAGTTATGAAGATATTGTGGATCCAAGATTGGATGGAGAGTATAACAGGAAAGAGTTGCGAAGGTTGGTGAAGTTAGCAATCGCGTGCACGCAATCGAACCCCGATTTGAGACCAACGATGACGAGTATTGTGAGTATACTCGATGGTAATGATCGATGCGTTATTGACGAAGGATTAAACGAGAGTGTTGATGAATGGAAAGAAAGAAACTTGTTATCTTTGTCACTCATTCGGCGGATTCAAGCTTTAGGGATACAATGAAATTGGAAAATATACAAGTAACAATGTAAAATGCATGCATAGAGGAATTAAGATTTGTAGTGTTTGATGCTATCTTTGACATACATAGGTAAAATTTATATCTATATGTTGCATGCATATATACAAAGATTGGTACTATATAGGTATACATTATGTGTTTATGTTCATGATGTAATTAAATCACTTCATACACGGATCGATAATAGATATTTAGCAATAGATCAAAGAGGATCACCGATAATATCCAACGATTGGTACTATTGCCGTATTACCGACGGATTTCGGTTTTTTTAATACATCAGAAACACGCTAAGATTTCTTCAAATTTAAGATATTGTTTTTCTAAATTTTAATTTAAAATGTAGCCGAAATCAAACAAACATATAAAACAAAAATCAAACCAAAATATTCAACAAATTGATAAAATTATTCAAACTTTTATAAGTAGACAATTTCCTTCATAAAATGTTCAAAGTTAGATAATCATGTACATAATTTTTTTCTTTAGTTTCCATACGCACATGTCCCATCAGCTGCAAAATTACCTCCATTCAAAAAGCTGGTTGCTAGAAAAAAAAAACTCACTTGAATTCAGCTTATTATTTATTAATATTTTTTTGGTATCGAGAATGTTAAAAGTGTTATTTTTAATATTACAAAAAATGCAAACATAACCAATGAGATGAAATCAAACTTTATCCCTAACCCAATGGATTAGAGAGGCTGCCGCAAAAAACACCCTCCCCTCCAAATTTCTTTTTTTTTTTCTTATTTTTTTTGCACGCGTAAACCAAAAATACAAGTAAAGGATATCCCCTCAATATAACAGACAAGCTGACTCAAGCTTTTTATGAGCCGAGAACAAGATAAATTTTTCAGGGCTAGTTTTCTTAATTCCAATGGCTGATAAAGAAAACTACTAACATAGAAGACATCTTAATTGACTACTAAGAAACACCATAAACAAATAAAGATTTTTTAACTTCAACAATCACCAAAATAAGTTATAATCTTGTTAATGATAACCAGATATTTATCAATTATCAAGGCTTACATTAAAAAATTTTAGGAGACATGATTTTAACTCAACAATAAAAGTTTATAATCAGCAAAATCTATCTAACTACCCATTAATTAACATAGAGCTTCAATCTGCTACACCAATTAATCGAGTTGAGTATTATGTGGCGATTACAGTTTCTTGAAACTAACCTTGAGAAACTAAGAAAGTATGAGCCCTTGATCGATCAGTTGCTATTGTTCTGAAAAATACAATTATAATTTGTAAATAAACATTGGGAATTAGTTTGCGATGCCATACGATTCTATCAATTACAGAAACATGATTTTCATTACAACCCTATGAATATTCATCTTCTGATATTTCATTCAAATCATTGTAATACATGTTTGTTGTTTCATATTAAAACTTGAAAGGATAAATTAAGACTAAAAGATAAAAACGCAAGAAACGAAATCTCCTCACCTGCATTCCAATCGAAGATACACTCTACAGAGAGATGGGGATTTCGGAGAAAAAGTGAGGGGTAAAATTGGAATCGGGAGAAACTGAAAATATTGGGGACAGAGGTGGATTTGTGTATTTGTGTTTGAGATCTAGGCAAAAGGGAAATCAAAATCTAGTTTTTCACTTTTTTGTAAATAAATATACGTAGAAAAACATGGTACATAATTTAATGTAAATAAAGAATTTAGGATTCGCGCGTTGCAATGGACCTAATGCCGACATTAAACATATAGTTCAGTTAATACTAACGTAGATAAACCACGCGCTAATCAAATGTTCTATCAACAAACTTATGTTTTGCAGCGGATCGGTTAAAAAAATTGCAAATTTCACGTGTTACACAGTGAAAAAGTTTCATGTGTTTGAAAGTTTATTTAAGAACACAAAATCTTGTTTGTAAATATACACGTTATATTAAAGACGTCAAAATATAAGAAATCATATATAAAAAAGCGAAGTTTGATGTGACAGCGTCGTTAAACAAAAAAAATTAGACGTAACAACGCATGTGTGCTGCGGTGTGTTAACTCGCAACTCAATCGGATTTGAATTAATGTAATATAATGTAAACTGCAATTTGAGTCCATGTGGTTTGAGCGTGCTCGCACCTTGCATTCCCCCACCCTGCGATTAGCACTCTGTGTCCCCGTGGTTTTCAATTTTGGCAAATTGAGCCCATGAGACAGACGACTATCAGGGATCTGTTTGCGCTATGGGTATAATCGTACTTTTGTGTCCATAATTTAGGGCATAATCGTCCTTAAGTTATCTTTAACTTTATCATCACAATTCAAGTCCCTTCCTTCACGAATTTGTTGAAACCTTCTTCCACCAAATCGTTTCTCCCGCTAAATTGAAGGTATTTCCAAAGTAAGCAACATGTCCAACGGTTATTGGTTGATTCGACATTCACCAAGACCGGATTTTAACCTCGACGAGTACTACGCCATGATTTTTAGATATGTTGTTCATGAATAACTTCTCCTGCAATTTCAATACTTGTTTCTTTCAGTTGTTAATTTTATTTCGTTTTCCAACAATAATGTCGAACAACATATCTAGCTACCCTAAAGGGAATATGTGAATGGTAAGACGAATTGTATTGATAATATCGACATGGAAGATGTCGACATTGATGTTTTATTGAGAGGGGACAATTCAAAGGATGAAGAATTATTGAGAGGGGACATGAGGATGTACCTGGAGATTGAGATGAATACCTTTGATAGTCATAGTGATTAAATGATGATCATTGTACATTATTGAGAGGGGACAATTCAAAGGATGAAGAATTATAGGTAATCAATTGGAAAAGATGCAGCAATTAATCTATTTTTAGTTGGTAAAATAATAGAAGATAAGAATAAGTTGCATGAAATGGTAAAAAATATGCAAATGAGTCTAGAAGGCAAGTATACATTTTGAAAAATGATAATTTTAGGTAATCTTTGATCAGAAGTGATCATGGCAGGTAGTAGTGGGTCTCGAAAAGAACAAAATTCAATGTCCAAAAAAGTTAATAATAGGAACACTAAACCAACTTGCGTTGGGCAACCAAAATCTCAAGACCCAACATCAATGTTTTATGGTGTGTGAAGACAATCTACAATGACCATAAATGTGTAAGATTATAGAAAACTGAATGATATTGTTGAATGGTTAGGTTACAATATATAGAGATCACAAGGAACCTATAACCTAACCCTAAAAACCTAATTGGGCCCGTGGGCTCATACTAAACATAAGTATTGTCCAATAGCTTTAACTTGCATGTTGAGTTCTTACCGAGTCAATTTTAGGGTCTGAACCCTAAGGATCTAATTTAGTCAAATGAGTCCCTCAAACAAATTTCTGTCAGTTTGTTGTTTGTAAGCAATAGTACAATTGTAATTTTGGGCTCATTTTTAGGTAAACTTCATCAAAATGGTAATAGAAACCATCTTCTACTCCTCATGCAACCACTAACTAAGAATGTTGAGACAAGGCTGTTGACATCTACCTAGGAAAACCTTCATCTCCCACTCACTGCCAAGATTACTGTGAAACCCCTCTCTTTCTACAAACTCTTATCTCCTAGTCCCCAAATGAATTCAACCCCACTAGTTCACAATTTTCATTCTTGATTGTTCTAGAAAAAATATTTATTAAATCCAGACTTAAGCATCATTGTAATCGTTAACTTCAATGGGTAGATGATAAACTCAATAGATACCGAGTTTTTGGAATTTCAAAGAGAAAAAATATTAGGTATAGAGAGAGAGGACGAGCGTAGTTAGTGATTGACAACGATTGTGGCTAGCGGCAAGACTCTAACCGATACATGGTGGCTTAGGTAATAGACTCCAATTGCTGTGTATATTACATATTTTCAAACTAAACTTAAACTCAAAGCCCAACTTCTTTTTAACTTCCATTAAAAAAGTTCATATCAACCCCTTAAGCTTTAGAAATAGAATCTTAAAACTGCATCTTTATTCTTTACACCCATGCGGAGTAGTAAACTCTAAACCTAGGACCTTCGTTGCATCGTCTTCAAATCATCTCTCCGACACGCAATCAATCTTCACAAAAATGGCGAAATTGAATTGCATAACACGTGTCGTCTCCTTCCTCCCTCGACCCATAATCTCCTTTCGCACAAAACCAACCTGCAACCTATTCAAATCACAATCTTTACTATCATATTCGACCACCAAAACTCCATTTCCACTTCAATACGAAATGATAATCACTCGCCCACCTCACTCTCAACCGCACCACCACCGCCGCCGCCCCAAACCACCCGCAAATTCCACTCCCCCAGATTCCCAATTGGGTTTTGACGATTGGGTAGATATGAAATTAACTTCAGAATCCACTCAAAATCAAGATCAAACACAACCCAGCTTATCAAACAATGAAATGGATAAATCAAAGAGGAAGTATTACAACAAGAGGCAAAAGCGAATGTATGGTTCAGATTCAGAAGATGATGATGGTAAGCATGAGAGTAAGGATGTTGAGTTGAATCAAGAAGTTGTTAAATTACGCACATTGCATAAACGAGAAGAGGAATTGTATTTCTATGATGCTTTTGCATACCCATGGGAAAAAGATAAACATTATAAGATGGTGTATCAATTGGAGAAGAAGTTTTTTCCTGATCAGTGTTTTGATAAGGCGTTTCTTGAACCAGGTCAATCGAATGCAACCACAGAGGCGAAGAAGAAGAAAAGTGTCGACGAGACAAAAGACGATAAAAGATTGATGTTTTTTGATGATGAAACAAGTGAAAAGGATGTTAAAGATGTCAAAATGGATGTTACAGAGAAGAAAGTGGAAGAGTTCTTCAAGTGTTTGAAGAAAGTCCCCAATGAAATTGAAAACACAGAACCATTTATTTCGGGTCGGAATTCGGGTCTTCCTCCAAAATGGGATGGTCCAACTGGATCTGTTCTTTTGGTCAACAAACCAAAAGGTTAGCATCCAATTATCCAAATGCTTGATTAGTTTATAAAGATTTTTCTCTCGATGATATGGTATAATCTTTTGACAGTAGTTTAGAAGCACAATTTTGTTAATTGACAGTTTGAAACATGTTATTGTGTGATTTAATGTGTTATGTTAAAGATACTGGTATGATATTGGTTTACAGGATGGACTTCGTTTACGGTTTGTGGGAAGTTGCGCCGCTTAGTAAATGTAAAAAAGGTATGTTTTTAGTTTTTACTGTTTTGCACATGTGGAAACATATCGCGTGTATTATTATTATTATTATTAATTTTACCTTAAGAATATGTTGGTTGTAACAGGTTGGACATGCAGGAACACTTGATCCTATGGCAACTGGTTTACTAATTGTGTGTATTGGCAAAGCAACAAAGATGGTTGATAGGTAAAAGTTAATGTTAATCTTTGATAATTAAATTATTTGAACCCTGATTAATATTATGATCATTATTAGAAGCAGGTTAACCTAATACTGTTGGATATCAGGAATACACAATCACGAATTCATATATCAAATCATATGTAGTTATGTATTAGAATAAGAACATGGGATCAATTGTTTAGAATCTAGTCTGCAAGACAAAAGTCAAAGCAGAACGTTTTTTATTGCGAAATTGATCAACGATTCTTTACAGTTTTGGGCATATATATATGCAATTAAACGGTAATAACAAGGTAGTTATGAACCTTCGTTTGGGGTACCTGAAAACTGTCATAACCGCCAGAGCCTTTGACTTTAGTCAAGTTTGACTTTTCGTTTTCTGCCTTGTGACCGTTCTTAATAAAATACATAATAATTATATCCCAAACTAGATTACATTTTAATTAACACTAAACAATAATTGTTATGAATCAAAGTTACACTATTTAGATAATCACATTCAAACCGCACGTCAACCGAATTTCTTATGATTCAAGATTTCAAGGTATGGTTAAAGGTTATAGTGGGGTCCTTCGTTTAGGCGAAGCCACCTCAACACTTGATGCTGACTCACCAGTTATACAACGCGAGTCATGGGAACATATTAAGGATGATGACATAAAGAAAACCGCTGCATCATTTTGCGGTGAAATATGGCAAGTTCCACCAATGTTCTCTGCCATTAAAGTAAGTCTTACTGCTTTTTTTGTTAAAAAGTTGTATCTTGAACATATAATTCTTTTTGTAATTACACTATTAGTTAATGTTTAGTGTTCATAATAGGTTGGAGGTGAAAGATTGTATGAGAAAGCAAGAAGAGGAGAAAACATTGAACTTTCACCAAGACGAATATCAATATTTGAATTTCACGTTGAGCGAAGTCTAGAAGACAGGTTAATTTCTTATCTAGTGTTTAAAAATTAAAATTAGAGGTGATTACTGTGATTTAAAAGATTCAAAATTAGATAATCTAATGAAAGTTAGATAATTATACATTTACCTGGTTATAAACCCGTGTAATTCACGGGATTGTATAATAAAAAGGATATCATTATATAATTTTTAAAATAATTTCATATAACTGAAACATTTTTATTACATATGAATAAATATGAAATAAATGTAAAAAATTTATAATAAATGATTAAGTTTGATCTTAATTTTTTTAAATTTGATTTTCAGATTTTAAAGCCATTGATATAATAATGTGGAATTTTTATATTAAATATAACTTATTGCAACTTAAAAATTTGAATTTTCGTGAATGAAACATAAAAAATTTCTAAAAATTATAAAATAAAAATAGAACACCAGAAAAATGACACGTGGCATTTTCTTGAAATCATTTATTAGAACTTAGATTTTGATAATTACAGACATTTATAGTATCAGAAACGGTTTGTGGTAATCACTCAAATATAGTTTTAAGTTGCAATAATCACTTATCCAAACATCCCTCGCGTATAATTAATTCAACCATAAACTTACGAGTGGTAACAACTAACAAGATATTATTATCTTTTTGTGGTTGCAGACAAAATGTGATTTTCAGAGTGACATGTTCAAAAGGGACTTATATTCGATCTTTATGTGCAGATTTTGCGAAAGCTCTTAACAGGTACTCTAATAATCATATTTTTTTAACATGCATTTTCAATCAGTCGGTTACAATTATTAAAATAAGTCAGTTATGTTATATTCTTGCAGTTGTGCTCATATGACTGCTTTACGAAGAGATTCCATTGGTAAGTTGTTGACCCCGTTTGATTTATAAAAATGATTCCTTCTACATATGCATTAGAGTTGACTACGGGTCGGTCAACTTGGGTTGTATTTGTCTGATAAAAATTAAACAATAGGTTGATCGGGTGAAAACATCATTTAATATCGTGAGTTGTTCTGTATAAAAGAAATAATACTATTATTTCTATTAAATATATACAATTATTAGTGGTTAAACTCAAAATACTATTGACTTATGTTACAGGGGAATATCCGGTAGATGATGCATGGGAGTTCAAGGAGTTAGAAGAACAAATTCCAAAAAGCTATATGTAGATTATATATGTAGATTATGCTTTGAGATGATCACTGTTTTGATGAGTGTAATGTATTGTTAGATTCTGTTTCTATAATTATTTTTTGTAGTTGTTATCGGTTAACAATTTAACATAGTTTACAGAGTTCACTCATGTTTCTTATGTTGGTTCTGTCTGCCCAAGAAACATAACAAATTGATGTGGCTAGTATGTTATGATCCAAGTCGGGTCATACC
>WOUH02000009.1:2401542-2413727 GCA_009936405.2 Stevia rebaudiana
ACTTAAACAACTTTTAGTGTGATCAGAAGTAAAATATTATTTTCTTTTACAATATAAAAAAACAATGATGACATTATCATGTTAAATACTCACCCGTCCACCGGACGGGTATAAAACTAGTTTACAGGGTTACAGCTGTTAATTTTTAAAGTTGAGAAGGAATTTAGATAATCATTCGATAGTTGTGTCTTCACATTTTATATTTGGATGTTTCCTAACTTTGATTTGGATTTCAGGTGTCTAGAATTCCAATAATATTGCATATTTTAGAATTCTAAAAAGCCATTAAAAAAAATTGCATGCTAAAGATTGTTTAAGAAATTTACATTAATGATCAACCAAGGAAAATACAAAAATACAATATAAACCACTTAGCATACTTTTTTTAATGCAAGCCAGTCGCACACCTGTTGAATTAGTACCAGTCTCTATACACTTCGACCGATACAAGAAACAAATACTAAGGGTTAATTTAAGAATAAATATATATGATTCGGCATCTTTTTTTCTAAGTGTTTTTATAACAACAAATTTAGTCTACTTGCACTCCTAAACTATCCTAAACTAATTTACTTAATGGCTTAATGATCTGGTATGAACCCGTGACCATCCATTTAAAAGAAAACCGCCTCTGTCTTGTAAGATAGTCTCACATTGGGATTCTACATCTTTTTCATTTATGGTGAATAAATTTCATTTATGATTCTAAAATTGCTTTTATTTATTTCTGATTATATTTAAGCTAAATTAGTGTTTTGACCCGCCGCGCGTTGCGTTATCGTTTTAGAAGAAAATTCCATATCTTGGCTCTGTGAGTTTCACCCAGCGGGTGGTATTCCCGCAAAACCCAAGACACCCCGTGTCCTTCTCCCGTGATCTTCCGACTCGACTCCGCACGCCCTTATTCTTATATCATAACAAAAGAAACAATCAGCTACTTGGCCACGAGATACATAATTGTCTCATGAGTAGAGTTATACTAAACATGAAGCTTAAAATACGAAATGTAAAAGGGATTTAGAGCCAGTAGATCATGAATCAATAGCTATAATTAAAAAGGTTGTTAGGATGGTATTTTAGTAATGTCTAAGCATAATAGACACAATAACGAGTAGGAAAAAACACAATGACGAATAGTAGACACAATGAAATAAATTTTTTTTATATATTTATGTAATCCTCGTCATTGTGTCTTTCGTATATGTCATTATGTCTTTCTAAGTCGACAATGTATTTTTCTAAATATCAATATAAGACACATTGTGTTTTTTTTCCTATGGCCCATTGTGTACTTCATATAGGTCATTGTGTTTTTCCTCCTCGAAAATGGTTTTTAGAAAAACACATTGTCTAGGAAGATAGCACAATGACGAGTAGAAAAAACAAAGATTAGACACAACGAGCTAAAAAAAATATTTTATATATAGCAACTATACTCGTTTTAAAGATAAAAAAGACACTTGTTTTTATGGTGTTTTTTTTTTCTTTCAAATGTCGTATATGAAACTTATGGACGTTTAAATAAAGTCGGGAAGCTTGAAAAACAAAGTCAGTAAAGTTGGTTATTACTTAAATATCCTTCTAACAACTTTTTCTACTACAAATTTGACCTCAAAGATCAACTATATATCTAATAGCTTATAATCTTCTTACATTTATATGTTAGACTTTTTCCAAACAGCATTGACTTAAACTAATTAGTATTAGTAATTAATAATATAATATACAATATATTCTATGGTGTATAGATTCACATATATATGATTAACTTTCGCATATGAATTCATGTATATATAATTATTCGCGTGTAACATATAAATCTTTTAACGTTTAAAGTTTAAACGAGTCAAAATAAAAAGTGTATTAAATATTTTATGTAAGTTGATGATTGCATTAGCCAACCATCATTGTTGAAAGTAGGACCAGAAGCTATATGGACAAAAATGGGTGCAGCAAACCACATGTTGTTACCTGTTGCACTTTCACCTATGTATTCTTCATGATCAGTTGCTTTCTATATCTGAAATAAGATTATACACCATTTTCTCTTTTCACAGACTTAGATTAATCGTTGTACAAAAACTCAATCTATGAATCTAACATCACTCTCCTCAAGTTCAAATGACCATTGTACCCTTCTTAAAGTTTTAAAAGACCAATATACTTCTGAATAAACATCCTTAAATGAAAAAGAAAAGTGGGAGACAATAGACGTTGGTCTTTCCATAAACGTACTCCCACTAAAAGAATCCAATAATTAATTGTGTGATAATAAGAAAGATTGATTAGATAAAGTTAACATTGTTCTCAAGTGTAATGATTAAAATAAATGTTCACCCTAAAAACCACCTGACCTTGATCCCACTAGCTTATCATCTTTAATTAGTTCAATTGTCAAATTCTATGTGCTACACTGCTACCACTAGGAAAAGAGGAGCACTTTTAGGGTTTCAATGTTTTTCTCAAAAATGACACTTTTTAATAGAAACGACACGTGTCACCGATTATTTGTTTTTTTTTTTTTTTTTTTGAAAAGAAAACTTCACTAGAATAGAGAGGCTGCTTCCAGTGAGACCCCGGCTCATGATGCTTGACTAACCGTCAACCCAACGCTTTTAACGTCATTTTCACAAAAATAAGTAAAATAACGTTAAAACTAGTGCAATTTTACTTTTGCCTCTCGAGGATTCACACATATATATATTATATGCGCGCTCCGCAAACGAGGTCAGCCCACGTCTATAACCAATCAAGACAAATCTCATCCCAAGAAACTTAGTCTGAGACAAAGACCTCAACCCAATGTTTTTTGGCGATTCACCTTCTCTGGCACCGCCACACATTCCGCCGACATCTAGAAAAGACAAGCACCCCCTCCCCGCCCCCCCGGGGACATCTTCTTTGTTGTTGTCAAGGACTTACCAACGCCACACCTTCGCCTCCGACCATCAACCGTCAACACCATATCCTGCATCAATTTCAATCGTCAACCACCATCACCTCCAAGCCAAGCTTCTTATTCTACCATCCATCGCACGTGAAACTCACTGAGCCAAGATTGGAATTTATTTTAAACGATGGCGTCTTGTCGAAAATGAAGAGATGAGGCAGGAAAGGAGAAAAATGTACACTGGTTCCCAAGCAATGTTGTAAAAGTCGGCATCAAAGGCCTTGTAATCGCCAAGTACTCGCTCTTAGGAGGTGGTACGAGGCGATTTTATGCTACTACGAGGAAGTCTAAGGATTCGGTTAAAGTCAGCACTCCGAGGAGATCCATGTTATGTGGTATTATAGTGTATTTATCCTTCTGATTTATTATGATTATAGATGGAAATACTTTGATGTAATTATTGATTTGAACAGGTGTTTTGCTAAATATTAGTAAATTTATTATATTTGACATATGTATAATCCCTAAAAAAGGAAGTTCTTTGTATTTACCATGTCCGACTACTGAGTACTCGCAAGTACTCTTCAAGTACTACCAACAACCCAGTTGCCCGACCTAGGAGCGTAGCGACTTTTGCAAACTTTTTCCCAAGTATGTATGGTCGTCGATGGCCATCTTGGGGTGGTTGATTCCATCAACTAGGGAAGTTCTGGTCCAAACGGGAATTCTCGTTATCATACCATTAGAACTGTTGTGTAGTTTTTGAAAGTTGGAACCAATTCGTAATAAAACCATACCACAAATAACTTCCGTTTGTAATTAACTCTATTTGTTATCATGCTATTTTATTACCCAACATAACATATCAAGCAACATGTTTATTCTCAAAGATAGACAACTGTAACTATTATTTCTCATATGTTAATATGTTATCATGCTATTTAGATACTAAACATATCAAGCAACCTTTTTATACTCAAAGATAAATGTGTGTTATCCTTTATTTAACTGTTATCTATTATAATGCTATTTAGATATTAAACTTAACACATCAAACACCCTTTTATTCTCAAAGATAAAAGAATATACCTCGAGGTAGGATAAACCAACCGAATATACCACAAGAATAAACCAACCCCAAATGAAACCAATCTTAGAAAATGACCTTTTAATACATGTTATGGTGGATAGCTTCAAGATTTCTCTCACAATTTCCCCACAACCAATTCCAACTTTTAAAAACTATTTTTTTTTTGTACCAAACACAAACCCATATTTAAAATCATGTAAAGACGGAATAACAAAAACAATTTACTTTCATAGTTTTACTATCAAAAGACAAACTTCTATAACTGAAAATTTCCAAAAAAATAACAAGATTCTCTACACACTGACACAATTGTTGAGAAGACAAGATTCTTCCCAACTCTATAAAACCAAAAAAGCTGACAAAACACATCATAACACACTAACCATTTCCACAAAGTTCTAAAAGAAGACTGTAAAGTATCTTCATTTAAAACATAAAGATCATCCAATGTTAAAAACATACAAAATCTAATGATGAATAAAGATAAAAAGGGCAATATAGTCATTTAATTTATTTAAGGGAAGGGGGTGTTTTTAATCTTTCCATTAGAGTACAAAAGTATAGACAATGGTCATTTTAGGAAAAACAAACCTAGAGTCATAAACCACCACCATCTTCTTCCCTTGTTAGTAGATGATCTGTTAGAAAACCTTTATGTTGCAGATCATTAAATCTACATACTAAACTAGGTCTTTCATGGGTCCTACTTCTTTCTTTACAAAAGTCATTTCTACCCATATCTGCAGCTAAACTAAACTTAAGACTAATTAACTTAAAACTATAACAAACAACCACCTGACCCGACCCGACTTGAGGTTAGTTAGCGTTTTTGGTATCATCCATTTTCACCCATTCGTAACGCCCCGGTAGAGGCTTGTCATTCACAGGGTCAAAGTTGTACCTGAAAAACATTTCAAAATAAAAATAAATAACGAGTCAAAGATTTATATAACGGTTCAAATAAAAAAAAGTCGGCTATAACCGAAACGGGTCAAAACAGGTTTACAGCATATATTTATTACAGAGTATATTAAAAACAATTATATTGTTTTTAACAAATAATATCATCATTATTATCGTATAAGATATTATTTTATTAATAGAAAGTTTCAAAAAATACACCAAAAAGTGTTTACCGGTCAACCCAGTCAGACCCGTTACAGTTTGACCGATACTTATAAATGACCCATTTCAATACAAGTCTGCTTTGACCCGCTACCCAACCCGACACCTATAGGATCATGTAATAAAAATTTAATAAATTAAAAAATATATACTTTTCAATAAATAGTTGCTGCTGCTGTTTTTCTGGCTCGGTGAAGAACTCATCCATTTCAACTGTTAAAGGGACGTGACTCGGTGCTGAAGTTTGAACTCGGTAATTAGCATTATTCGAATAAGCGCGTTTAGTAGAAGATCCTGGAGTACTTATGGTGTCTGAATCCCTAATTAAATTGCACGGTGTTGTCTCTCGTGTGCTTCTGTTAAAAAAAACAATTCATTAAAAAAAAATTCAGTTAAAGCATATAATAATTAGCACTGGTTTAATTTCTTAGTATATTATTCTAAAAGAGGTGTTGCAACCACTACATCTAATTCCATAAAGTAAAAGTGTTGTTATCATCCTATAAGATAACCTAAAATAAGATTCCTGTTTGGGCCCCAAGTGTTCCAACAAGTGTTTAATAATATATAGGAAATAATGATCCCAATAACAAATCACAAGACATAATTTTGCATGATTGAAGTAACACAAAGGTATCCAATGAAATGATGTCATTAAAGTGGGTTCATGAGTTCAGTCGATAATTATTCATGAGTTTTAATATCATAAAAGTCAAAACACAAGAGCCAAAAGAGCATTCCAAATTCATGATCAATTTAAGACTGGATAGTGGATTATGTAAATTCTAGAATCTAAATAATTGACATTAGTTTTCTAACCTTTCAAAATTCAAGAACTCACGTATTTGAATAAGAGATTAATTTGTAAGAAACATGCATTAGGATATCATTTGGAAATATTCATAAATATGAAATATGAACAAGGATTAGCATTTGGAATTTGGATATTAACATTCAAGATCAATAAAGATTTAAAAAAAAAAAAACTTTTAAAACACAAAGTTGAAGAAAATAAACCAAGATTTATATATCAAAAGAATCATTCCTGATAGAAAAGAAAACAAGATTTGAATACTGACATTCAGGATAATTGTTTTCATGTAACAAGGTTTGCAAAAAATAAAAGAAACAAAATTTTTGTATATGAAAGTTGAAACCCCTTTCTCAAAACCTGGGGAAATTTTTATATAAAAAAAGGATTTTTTTTTTTTTTTTAATTTACTTTCTTTCATTGCAGTCTGGAACAACCAACGAGTGACAGACAGCAGAAAAAGCCCTTTTGGAAGAGACTTTTTCAGACAAAGAAAAATATACTCGATAAACAGATGTTCAAACACGAAGAAACTCACTTTTATTAATACGCAATCATAATCATTTCAGAGCAAAAATTTATTCGAAACTGGCTGACAGATTCAAGATCTTGTCCACTTTTAACCAAAAAGAGTCGCAATTAAAACTAAGTCGCTAACTTTCGATTAAAAAAAAGAATCACGATAAAAAATTATAGGTTAAGAAATTAATTGGAGATAAAACCCCCAAAAACCAAAAATAATTGAGGAAAAACGAAAAAAAAACCCTAAATTATGAAACTCAATCAATCGAAATAGTACCAAACCAAAAAAATTTAACACTCACCTTCCTCTGCCTTCAATTTCCAGCATATTCTCCCCAAATGAACCTTCACCGTCGATTCCGAAACCTTCAGCAACCCTAATTGCACACTCGTTATGAATTTCCTCTTTCCGATCACCCAATTTCTTAACAGAACCAGATGAATTCGCTAAATTAACCCTAATCCCTGAAGAATTAGCTCCTTTGTAAGAGCTTTTGTTAGATTTTGGAGGAAAACGATTCTCTTTTTGTCTCTTTGGGGACGTCGGCTTGACAAGACGGCGGCTACGGAGTTGAATGTAAGAGCCTCCGGCAGTCGAAGAGCCGGCGGCTTTTTGGAGGGCTAGTGTTCTGGCGCGTGTACGGACGCCGGCGTGAGAAGGGAAGTCGAGTAAAGAAACCTCGCCGGTGGTTTTCGAGTTCCGGCCGATGTATTTGCCCATTTATTACAGTCTCCGTTTGCTGGTTTCTGACTTGTTTATGATCGGAAAATCATCACCGGCGACGAGTTTGGAGCGATAGATCGGTGGATATCCCGAAGGGTTTTAGCTGAGGGAGAAATGGAGAGATTTGGGTTGAAAAGCGAGTATTTGAGAAAAAAGAAGATTCGAGGGTTTTAACCATTTCAAGCTTAATTTATTGGGAACATGACAATTCCACAAAATGGTATACCCTATGTTCAAAATAATTCAAAATTTTCTTTTAACTTTATAAAAATATAATCTAACTTTCAATTTTATTAGGGTCTTGCTATTTAAACACTTCAATCCATCTTCCTACACCTCCAGCCCACTCATACGTCTCGTATAGGTCTATATGGTACGTATATGGTACCGACACCCGATAAATCTGACATTCTTGTCTGTCGGCGAAACAATATGGGTCGTATAGACAAACCACGTATAGACCTATACTCGGTGTATAGTTTTTTTTTTCTTTATACGGGTCGTATGACATGCCACATATTGTACTAGTTTCTTTTGTACAATATCACCGTACTAGATTTTTTTTTAAGTTTAAAAAAAGTATATCACAATGGTACTCAAATTAAAGAGAAGAAACACGCTTGTTTTTATGGTGCAATTTTTATAAAAAAAAAAATAATATCGTATGAAAAAGTTATTAATATTTAAAGAAAGTCGGAGAAACGTTAAAAGTCAACAAATGGGTTTTACATTAATGTCATTCCCTTGTTTTTTAGCGTAATCAAATGGATGGCCAAAATTCGTTCATCTTACTTTTAGCCAAAATTTTCTTTCTATTTGATTCTTCCTCTGTCTACCAAAATCATGAACTTCATGAATAACATAAGTCATGAGTTTTGTTCGTAAGAAGCTTGCAGAGGAAATTAACAAACAAATGTTCGGATATCTACAATTTTCTGGATATCTATATGTTACGAGAGTCGTGATACACTTTGAGATCAAAACTTTTTGATGGTTGTATCAAATTAATTTTGATCGGATAAAACTCAGACTTTAAGTGAAGAACAATATCACGTCGAAAGAGATTTTCTTGAACCTGATATGAACAATTTCCAGGAAAATAAAATATAGGGGGAGGGGGGACATATTCTACTTCAATCGGTTAATGGTATGAGTGTATGACAAATACTCAATCCATTTGTCGAGTAAGAAATGATTTTACTAGTTTCTTGTGCTTTTTTGAATCAAATTTAGATCATCCTTTACATCTTATGCGATCACTGCAATAAATCTCACAAATTGGAACCAATATGGTCAAGAACTCAATCAGATTCGTGAAACACAGGTAATCAAAATATATCTTTGATTAGACAGGAAATTACTCAAAACTGTTATGGTTTCATTTACCCTTTCCACAAGCTGGAAGGTGTAATATATAGTTCAATTCGTGTGTATCAACTAGCATCACAATCGACTACATATATGACTCACGTATCTATCTATATCTCTAAGAGCATTTACACTAGCTTCCTCATCTTCATTTGTACTTTTTCCAATTAAATAATATTTTTTCATACATTTATCATTATCTCTTTCTCTCTCATTCACTCACAACCACTTTAAAAAACTATTAAAATACTATCATTACCTTTTCTCTCTCATACAACAAAATCCCATCTCCATATTTTTCCTAACTTTAGGGAAACAACAACCAAAACCCCAAATATTTATCTCTGCTCTACTCACAACCACTTTCAATCACACCCTAAATTATTCAGGTTCTTCTCACATAAATATGGGGAAGCTACTGTGAAAGCTCTTATTCAATTAAATAATAATACTTTTTACATTTTCACTACTTTTTCTCTCTCCTATTCAATTAAATAATATTTCTTTACTTTTATCATTACTCTTTTCTCTCTCCAATTTACTTTAATAAACAATGTTTCTCTATATTTACTAATTTCATCAGTTTCTTTATATCTTTTTACTCATAACCACTTTCAACTAATCAGAACTCACTCATATAAAATATAAAGACTCTAATTTGAACGCTCTTACTGAATAGCACACCAAACTCAAAGGGTAGCACCGTCATCTCAACTCATCCCACTCAAGCTGCCAACAGATACAAGTTATTTATTGAAATAGCAATTACAAACACAATGCAAGGGCATTTTGGTAATATAAATCTAAATAAACTATTAAATAAAACTATCCGCTATAAAAAAAATAGAACATGTTTTCCATTCAACTTCCCAGAACTCCTGAAATAGAGTAGAGCATAAACCAATCAACTCAAAGAAGAAGATCAAAGGGTCTGATTAATTAGAAATTCATGCATGATGCATACATTATAGATATAGAGAGAGAAACAAAAGAAATTTAGAGAGAGAAACAAGCGATTTACACCGGAACTGATATATACAGTAATACAGGTATGTTTCAAACTTCGTCGGAACTGATTTGCATTAGCTTCTGTTTCATGATCTTCTTAATCTCGGAATTTTTTTTTCGATCAATCGATTTCGACACAATATACTTTTAACTTGATTTGTGAAGTTCATGACTCACGACACTCGATTATTGAAACCAGAATCATGTCATCATTGCTTACCATCAATCTGATCGATGAACATCTTTAACCCAGTTCTTCAATCAAATAAAATAATCATATGGATTGTTTATACTTCTGGTGCAAGATGTTCATCAGTTACTGTTGGGAATTCCCAAGATTTTGAAGAATAATAATAATTTTATCGAATAATTTCTTTTTGGCTTTTTTATCGAAAGAATCTACCGCACATGATTAATAAAATTCCGTTTTTTTAACTTTATCGTCCTGTAATCTAATTTCTGGTTCGATCTTGTTATTATTCAGATTGTTTTCTCGATTGCACGAACGAAAAGCTTCAAAGTGTAGTACTTCAATTCATCAATGGGTTCAATTTCAGAACCAGACCATCAATCAAACAGAAGAAACACCAAACCTCCTGGAATCAAATTTATTGAAAAAACTAAAAACTCAAACATTTCATTCAAAACCCATCAAGCGATTGTTCTAATCGTCACATTTCTAGCTTACACAAGCTACCATGCATCTCGCAAAACCACAAGCATCATCAAAAGCGCGCTCGATCCTCAGACACCAGATGAGCCTGAACAATCAGGCTCATTTTTGCGAAGATCTAGCGCGCTTTCGTGGGTTTTAGGAACCGGTTGGGCCCCATTTGATGGATCAAACGGGACCGGGTTACTTGGAGATCTTGATCTAGCTTTCCTAATCGTATACGCGGTCGGCATGTTCTTTTCGGGACACATCGGTGATCGAATGAATTTAAGAATCTTTTTAACAATCGGGATGGTTGGAACCGGTTTGTTCACTTCATTATTCGGCGTCGGTTACTGGGCTAACATTCATGTGTTCTACTACTACTTAATTGTTCAAATGTTATCCGGGTTGTTTCAATCAACCGGTTGGCCTTCGGTGGTTGCGGTTGTTGGGAATTGGTTCAGGAAGAGTAAACGAGGGCTTATTATGGGCGTTTGGAACGCGCACACATCTATCGGGAACATTTCTGGGTCGTTGATCGCGTCGTATTTTTTGAAATACGGGTGGGGTTGGTCCATGGTGGTTCCTGGTTTGTTGATGGTGGTTGTTGGGCTCGTTGTGTTCATGTTTTTGCCGGTTGATCCTGAATCGGTTGGGCTCGATAGAGACGGAGATGAATCGGGACCGCGTAAAGAGGGTGTAACCGATCATTTGTTGAGTTCGAACCCGGAGAAAGAAAACGGGTCAGCTGTCGGGTTTATTGAGGCTTGGAAAATACCTGGAGTTGCTCCTTTTGCGTTTTGTCTATTTTTTGCTAAGTTGGTTGCATATACATTCCTCTACTGGCTTCCATTTTACATAAGTCATACAGGTACGTGTTACAAGTGGTTAGGAGTGTTCAAGACCTGGTTTTGAAATTGTGAGTCAAACCGTCAGTAATTGTTTTTTATGATCTGTGCAGTTTTTCCATACCAGTTTTTACTATAAATCGTAAACCAAACCGTTTGATATGATATAGAGTATAGACACTAGTAAAGTGAACATGAGAACTATTTTAGAAAGTTAACTACAAAACAAAATCAATGATCGGATTTAACTCTGTTTTAAACCAAACCATGTAAAGTATACCTCTACGTTGAGTTTGCCTATGTGAGTTTTGTTGGGTGAATCTAATTGTGTTTTGACTTCACAGCTATAAACGGCGAGTACTTATCAAATGCTGCGGCCGGGAACTTATCTACATTGTTCGATGTAGGGGGTGTGGTGGGAGGAATCCTAGCCGGTCACATATCTGATCGACTAGATGCTCACGCCATTACAGCTGCAAGCTTCACATACTGTGCGATTCCAGCACTATACCTATACCGAAGTTACGGACACACATCCATGTCCGTAAACATCGTTCTCATGCTATTCATTGGGATGTTTGTTAACGGGCCATACGCTCTCATAACAACTGCAGTTTCAGCTGACCTAGGGACCCATCGGTCTTTGAAAGGAAACTCAAAAGCACTCGCGACAGTGACCGCGATCATTGACGGCACGGGATCAATTGGTGCCGCCATTGGACCGGTCCTGACGGGCTACATTTCAACTCAGAGTTGGAGTGCGGTTTTCACCATGCTTATGTTGTCGGCTTTCGTCGCAGGATTGTTTTTGACTAAACTCGTGGTCGCGGAGGTGACTGCCAAATGTCAAGACTCACAAGCTTCCAGTGTGGTTGAAGAAGTGTGAACGTGTGATGAATTGATTGTTGATGACTTGATGGTCATATTGAGAATGAAGATTTTGTAACAATGTGTGGGAAATTATTTCATATTTGATTGAGGGTCCTTGTATATACAATTATTTTCTCCTAGCTTTTAAGTGGTGGGAGGAGTCACGTGTGTTAATGTTTGTACATGTAACTAGCAATGTTACCCGCGCTTCGCGGCTCTAATCGGCGTACTGATTGTGGAGATTGAAACGTAGACGAAAAACACTATTACGTCA
>WOUH02000009.1:2418672-2433010 GCA_009936405.2 Stevia rebaudiana
CACCAAAAGTCTTAGATTTTAATGTATTATCTACATAAAAAATATGAAGTTCTAAATGTAAAAAAAAAAAAAAAATTGTAACATATGTTACAAATAGTGGGTTTTCTGGGTTTTCTCAACTCGAGAGGGTTTTCGTTATACCCACCCCGTATATATATATAAAAACTATTTTTTAATTACTCAGTGGTACTGATGGATTCTTATAAATAAAAATTAAAAGTAAATGAGAAAAACATATAAACAAGTAACAACGACATGTTTATTGTTAGGTGCATTCTCATGCACTTTTAATAGTGTTTTCACTGTTCATACATATCATACATTATCATTGTTCATATTATATAATTTTGTATAACATTAGTTTTAGTATAAAGGAGTCTACTTTTTATAATGTTTTAAGCTATGTCCCAAACCATGACTCCACAGATAATCCAAATAATGACTCGAATCATAATCGGGCCTATGATCCAAACATTGAAACAAACCATGACCTAGGTCATGATCCAAACAATAACATGTATCTTGAGTTATGTTTTATTCATCAACTCTTCATGCCTACCAAACAACATGAAACTCTTCATGCCTACCAAACAACATGAAGTAATTATTCATCTTTTTACTATTGATTACCAAACAAGACAATGTGTTGGTAATGATCCATTCCTTTTTCTAGTGCATTTCATTACCTCGTTAAGTCCCTTACCTCATACCAAACAGACCTTGAATTTCTTGGTTGCATAAGAATGGATCGGATTAAATAACATGTTCTATTCTACTTTCAATTTTGCATAACACTAATTTTAGTATAAAGGAGTCTACTTTTTATAATGTTTTAACCTATATCCCTAACCATGACTCCACACATGATCCAAATAATGACGCGAACCATAATCCAACCTATGATCCAAACAATGAACCAAACCATGACTAGGGTCATGATCCAAACAATAACATGTCTCATGAGTTATGTTTCATTACCCAACTCTTTATGCCTACCAAACAACATGAAGTAATAATCATCGCTTTACTAGTGATAACCAATAAGGATATGTTGGTCAAATCTTAAATATTTTAATAGAAAATATATAGTGTTAGTCAGTTAGACTGAAACGACAAAAAAATAGAAACCATAATGTCTCCTAGGCAAAAAAAAAAAGATTTTGGACTAAATTGACAATCCTCATCAAACCACAAGGATGAAAAGAGAACTTCACTCTTTTGCATATTAACAAATAAAAATATTTAACGGTATTTTATTTTTATTTTTTACAAAAAGTGATTAAAGTACCCCTAGAATCTACCATATTATATATATATATTTTCCCAATTTACATAAGGGTTTTTAGGGTTTTTTTTTCACCTCAGGTGGGTTTGTATTTTATACTTTCTCATTATATATATAATAACTTTTGGCACACGATCTGGGTTGCACATCACATCAATCTTGGATTCAATTAAAATAGCCTTCATTTCGTCTTAAGATTTTCAAAAATTCCACTCCTTCACATCTTATTAAGTTATTTTAAAAAAATAAAAAATAAACCAACCCTAAGATTTATGTCTTTTCATTTACCCTTCAGACTGGCCCTTTCTTTCTCTATTTACCTATTTACGCTTGTGTGTTGCGACTTCTTAGTTCTCACTTGTTCTCAAGTTTTTCTACGAGATTACGTTTGCGTATTGCGACTTCTTACTTTTCTAGTTCTCAACTCACTCTTCTTTTGTGATTTAGAAGATGATCTTCAAGCAAAGTCCTTTAATCCAAAGTGTGCCCATTCCAAAAGGAAGAAACTCAAGTCGGGTTTAAGCTCTCACTTTTTAAAGACTATACAGAAAATCACTTTTTTTTGCAATCATTTTGATATTTGAATCAATGTTGACTTTGGATTATGGTTTAGGACTTGTGTAATATGATTTTGAAATGGATCATGATTATTGGAAATGATCTATTGTTTTTTATATTAAAACCGTCAAACCATCAAAATCAAACCGAAAAACCATCAATACCGATTGGTTTGGTGTACCAACTTATTTGGCCAGTTTGGTATTTCATTTTAAGAACCCGCAACAAGTGGTTTGATTCAAAAAATATCTCATGACCGTAAAAAACGAAGCACGAACACCCCCAAAAGTATGCATAGTATAAAAGCCAAGTTAATAAGTATACAAAAATAGGGGAAGGTTTATTTGAGAAACAGTCCCTCGTGTGAGAACTAATAAACACACTTAAGTTTATTTAAGTATTTACCATTTGTTCATAAGTAATTATTTTTTAAAATATATTGCACAATTAAATCATAAATTTAGGTAACTTTAATACGAGTATGAATCTATATTAAAAAAAATTGTGTTGTAAGTTGTTTACTAATACATATATGCATCATGACATACTAAACATATGTCATATTATGCTAATTCACATATTATAGTGCTTTAAATTCATATCCGTGTTATCGAAAAGATTTATTTTATTTTTTCTTCATTCTTTTCATCAATTTATGTATATGCAATGCCATCATATAGTATATTACACATATGCAGTATGATGATAATTAATATATATATTTTTTATATTTTAACTTGTTTAATGTTTTTTATAAGGATTTCATCAGTTTTTTCTATTTATTTATGTATATGCTACATCAGTATACTATGTATATATAGTATCAAAAAACTTACGACACAATTCTTTTTTTATTTTTTAATATAACTTTTTCATACTTGTGTTAATGCTAAAAAAATCTTGTGAAATACATTTATAAAAAATAACATATGAAAAATAAAAAATATTTAAAATCAACTTACGTAGAGTTTTTAATTCTCACCGAATAATAATTCTCTAATTTACCATCCTATACAGTCTACAAAAGCAACGAACCTACGTATCATCATACGATGATACAAGAATATAAAAGCGTATAAGTGTTGTATTTTAAATGTTAAGTCTTGATTTGGTTTGGTCTTTTCTTTCGACAAGGCAAATTTTAATTATGGACTTATGAAGTCTTATACTTGTAATGATTGATAACATGTTGTCATTGTTTTGTGGTAATAGTTGGGCGATTGATTGCTGGTGGAATTAACGGCGTGATTGCTGTTAAGTTAACCCTCCAGCTAAGCCACGTGGGAATATAATCTATTCATGACAGGTCAAAAAATGTTAGTATTACAGGTCACCACTGGGCCCCACACCAGGGTCCCATTGAGGGAGCCAATCTTCGAAATCCTATTCATCTTCCTATATTGCCCCTTGACATTCAATGATTAATGTTCTCAACGCCAGCTAACTATTGCTTCATTTACCAAAGCATGTCAATGTAGAAAGAAGTTTTTAGTTTCAAATCTTGGTAAATGAAAGATATTGATGAGAGCTTATTTGATAGAGAATTGTTTATTAGAATGAGAGATTTTGGATTGAGTCTCAAGTAAAAGTATATGATTTAAGATAGGGGTGTGTTTTTTATCCGAACCCGAATAAAACCAACCCGAACCCGAATAAAGGGATATCCGAACAACCCAACTCGAATATGCCATGAACCCGAACCCGAATGTCATAATTGGGTCTGTAATTGATTACTCCGTCTCAACATTTGGGTCGACCCGAATAACCCGAATACCATTTTATTTTGTTTTTTTTATAGTAGAATTAGATATGCGATAGATTTTTATAGTATGATTAAATATGAATTTTTTTAATCGTTTTTACATGAATATGTTGTAGCTATGCTTGATTCCGAATCAAATAAATATGTTTCCTAATCATATTAATAATGACATGCTAAATTAATAGGCAATGTCACATGTACTTGAATCACTTTTTATATATACTAGAGAAACCATAGAAGTAATTCCTTCTAATATCATTAATAATTGTATAAGATCATTTTTAGAATTTTCATTGATCGTGAAGAAACGACATAGTATAGAATATAATTAAATTCAAGCTTTATAATATGAATTTCAACATAATTGTAAGATTTTGGACATATAGTTTTGAGATGAACTAAAGCTCAATTGGGAAAAAAGATTACAAGGTTGTTACGTCAAAATGTAGCCAAAATCTTTTAGTAAATTTTTTTCATAACATAACCCGAATACCCGAATTACCAAACCCGAACGACACCCCTAGTTACCACCCTTATTTCAACTAATCATGTTCGTGTTTAGTTTTTGTCATAATCATGTTGCCTCTAAATCCATTTAACATGTCTAGACCTGTTTTGCTAACCCAAAAGCATGTTAAGCCCTACTTGTGAAGCCAAAGATAAAATACTCTAACTGGATATCAATCAACAAAAGTAACATTTGCATCAATCACTTTCGATTGGCCCACATGGAAAACTATAAACCTCATTCACACTTCGATATGTTCTCATTTTCATATCGATTATCGCCTACTAAGTTAGATTGTTGGGATTAAACTTTTAGATTGGATAAAGTATGTAATCATTTTTTCTCGGTTTGGATTTCGGAATGCCCAAATCCACAATTAAATGTTGTTACTATCTAGTATCTACTAAGTAAGTTACCAAGGCCAATAACTCACTCCACTAAAATCTAAGTAGCTATCCGAATAGATCACGAGTTGAGGTCTAGTGGTAAGATGTAAGATGCAACAAAAAACAAAAGATTGTGAGTACAAATCAAACTAAAGGCAGTAAAAATGTTTAAAAATAAAAGTAATTATCTGGATGGTTCCTGGTTCCTGAATAACCGGTTCAAATATTAGTTTAAAGTTAAACCAAGTTAAAAACTGGTTCGGGTATCGAACCATTTGAAGTCTTGAACCTCCTTTTTTCAATATTTACATAGTAGGTCCATGAATGAAAGTGAATGGTCCAGAAAAGAAAACCAAAGGCCCAATAAAGATTACGTCTTTATTTCACATGGATTACGTCTCATGGTCGATACGACAGCGTTTTCAGAATAAAACTTCCCGAGTTTCCGTCGTCACCTTGTCTAAATCGTAGATCAAAGACGGTTTTTTATCTTTCTCGATGAATTCTAAAAGATATCCAAGTTTCTCTTTGATATTGCTGATTATTTTATCGATCTTTTGCTTTCAATCTAGGGTTTGTTATCACATGATCGTTGTTCTGGTTCTGTTAAATGCTGATTTAGTTTGGATCGGTGAATTGTCTGTTTAATTTTAACGTAGGCGTATGAAATTGGTTCAGTTTATTTCCTCGATAGAACTCACTCGTATTTTCAGTCTCGCTCATCTTAGGTAACTTTTTTTGTTAATTTTATTTTGAATTTGATGCTCGTTTTAGTTCTAAATGCCAATTACTGGTATTCAAAGTAGTTTCATTTAATTGATGAACCTACATAGTGATTTCATTGGCGTCTTTTCATTTAATTTGGATTTTGATAGTTGTAGATGCGTCTCTCTATCGTTTAACGACTTTAACGAAGTTATTTCCGAGTTTCCTTGCTATACTGTTTACACATAATTATGCAATTACTGGTGCTTATTATAGTGAATTATACCATAGGTTGGTAAAAAGTGCTAACCTTAAACTTTACAAAACAAGCGTCTCCTAGGTTGTTGGAGGAAAAAAAAGGTTCACGTGAATACGTGATGCAGCTTTGATGGGGGAAATAATTCTTGTTAGACGAGTAACGAATGATCTATAGTTCAAGTGGTTAGGGTGAGATACCCAAGACTTTTTAAGAGGGGGGTCTAGGGTTCAGATCACACCTGAGACATAGTTTCAGGTTGAGTCGATTAGGGGGTGTTCTCACAGTGATGAGTTTCCTCCTTGATGGTGTTCCTGGGTGGGTTAAGCCTGAAGCGTCAAAATCAGTATGGATGGTGGGTATTGAGGGTGGTTCCAAACGTTGTTAAAAAAAAAGACGAACATTAACAAGGATCACTGGCATCATTCTTGTAATTGCCTTGTAGAAACCAACAGATTTGGGTACTAACGGTTTAAACTTTAAAGTTACAAACTAAGTTTTATGCTTTATTTTTTTAATGAGTTTGAGCAAAATACCCTTTTGGTCATTTTTAAAGTCAAAGAATAGTTTGGTTATTTTCAAAGTTAAAGGGTATTTTGGTTCTTTTGCTTTAATTTAGTGGACAAGTCAACAAAAGTTAGTCTTAATACATCCAACAAAGCCCAAAGTTGTTACTTAAGCCAGTGTGCCCAGATCTATCAGTTTTCACAAACCACAAGAACCATTTGTTTAATTAATTAACTCTATTTTATTTAATGATCAAAATTTATCAAACCTAATACCTATATATAAATACATTTATAAGTTTGCGGTTTCTTTACAGGTATGGTTCCTCATGTACATGCCTCTCACAAGGGATACCCTACTGTATTCTTGTATCAAGTTGGACTAGATTGGACAAACAGCATCATAAAAATATTATTCTAAACCTTGTGTCTTGTGAGACAAGAAAACCTTTATTGCATGAATTTTGGAACATAAATTTTCAACTAAAATGTTTGATTGCTAGAAACACAAATACAAGAATCTCAACAGGCACAACGAAATACAGTCTCGCTAAAGCACTTAGCTTTGTGAGCAATCTTTTTAGCACGTCTATCGTTAAAAGATGTTCGTGAACTCATCGGAGGCGTGTTAATTCTATCCATCACGTTCACACCCGGTGCACCAAGTACCGCCTTGGGTGCCGCCAATGCCCGCTGAATCCCCCAAATTGCTAGCGGTCTCATGTATACTAATGATCTAAAGCTCCCATCCATCGTCCATCCTTCGGGTGTTTGAAACGCGTATCTGAATAAAAAAAGTTAACATTCATCACATCCGGTTACATATGAATAAGGAATTTCATGTTTACAATTATGAGTTGATTACACGGATGGTCCTTGCGGTTTAAGAAAAGTAAGAGCATTCAAAGTAGCTTCATCCATATGGACCATATCTCTATAATCCAGTACATTTTTCAGTTAAATAATATTTTTTATACTTTTATAGTTTTATCACTACATTTTTTCTCTGTTCTACTTACAACCACTTTAAAAAATGATTAAATTAACATCATTACTTTCTATCTCTTTTCCAATAATATCCCGCATTAAATTAACATAATTATCTTTTCTTTCTCCTCTACTAAAATCCCAAATTATTCTTCAAATATGAGAAGTGGGCAAAGAATACCCGAATATTTTACCTTTATCACACATTTTTTTTTCTAGTTTTTCTTGTTTTCCCCATAATATACATTGAAAATTATGAGGAAGCTACTGTGAATGCTCTAACAGGTCTGGGTAGTAAGGGTTTAAAGTAACACGTTTGTTTTTTATGCTTTAAGTTTTGTAACGATTTCGGGTATTAATGCTAACTCCCGTTAATTATTTCGTTAAATTAGTGTGCAATGACTAAAATACCTTTTGACATTCAAAAAGTCAAAGAGTATTTTAGTCATTGTGCTCTAATTTAACAGAATAGTTAACGAAAGATAAACCTTAATGCGTAAACATGTTACAAAACTGAAAGTACAAAACCCAGATCCTTTACTTTAAACCCATAATACCCAAACTTGTTACTTTCCATAAACTACAAAGACCATCTCTATAATTTTTTGACCCGACCCGTTTCAACAAAAATATAAAAACGACTCGTCTTACCCGAACCCTTCTTCCGACCAACCCGCAATGAATACAAAAATATAAAAACGACTCGTCTTACCCGAACCCTTCTTCCGACCAACCCGCAATGAATATCCCTTCAGCTGTTGTGAAAGCTTCTTCTTCCATACCAGCATGAATCATAGTAGCTGCAACTCCATACGTAACACCGGTCCACACTTCACGCGATTGCATACACGTGTCATCAACTTTCCCGTTAGGATGCATACCGTTAACCGCACCCATACGACCTCCTCTCACTTTCATAACATTAAAATCAAATATCTTCTGTAAACAACTCTCAATCTTATCATCATCAAAAAGATTCGGTAACCCTGCGGATGCTGTATACCACTGACCCGCTAATTGATCCGCTTGAATCGACTTACTATTACCACTTGACCCGCTATCATAATTGAAATACGTCCCGTTCCATAATTTCGACTCGAATGAAGCTTTCGCTTTTAAAAATTTCTTTTTGTATTTTTGAGCGGAGATTTTATCGTCTAGCTGGACTGCCATTGCGGCTGCAGCTTGAAGTGCAGCGAGCCATAAACAACCGCAGTAAGCACTAATCCCGTGAACCGTCCACGTGTCATACGTTTGATCCGGAAACCCGTCGTTTTCAATCAAACAATCACCATCCCGGTCAAATTGGTCCATATAATCCATAGCGGCTCGAACCGCGGGCCACACGTCGGTTCCAAACGATAAGTTTCCAGTTGCAGCGAAATCGCGATACACTTGAAGAACAAATTTAGGGTTTAAATCCTTCCATTTGCTTGTATCATGTATGTTATATGCATTCATTTCATGCCATGGATCATGTGTTCCAAGATCATGAGGAACCGCGCCTTTAACTTTACGGATACCCGAGTTTCCTTCGGCTAAAAACTTGACTTTTCTCGTATCTTCACTCAAAACCGCTTTCGCAAACTCGCGTTGGATACTGAGTTCGATTTTCGGGAATAGTTCAAGGAGCGCGAATGACGCGTAGAAATGAACGTCATAAGTACACCACATGATGTACTCCACACCTTCAAGATAAAGAAACCGACCCACGTCTTCTTCTTCTTCTTCATCGTTGTCGTGTGATATTGAAATAAGTTTTTCTTCTTCATCGTTGTCGTGTGATATTGAAATAAGATTTGTAGACGTGGTTTCGTCGACTTTTATTGGAACCGAGGTTTCGTCTTCTTCACTTGAACTTGTAAGAGAATTTGTATTTTCGTGTGTTGAATCATTGGTCTTGATGCTATCGTGGACACTCGTTTCGTTTTGTTGTATTTTGGGTCGATGTCTATCACTCTCGGAGTCGTCTGTTGGTACTGGCGTGTCTGAATTAAAGTTATAAAATATTAAAATTTTATATCAACTTAAAAAAAAAAACCTTCAAAATATTAAGCCGATGCATGATGCACTCGTCTCACGTATGTGAGGCATTTAAAAAATATATCAAAAAATTCTTTATAAAAATAAAATTATTATAAATTGTTAATTTTTTAACATTTTCATCTATCTCTAGTCAGATTTGTTCAATTCATGGTCTAAATTGGTCAAATACTCACACCTATTACTTAATCAATGGTCAAACTTGATCATATGATGGTCAGATTTGTTCATTAAGATTTGAAAATCTGAGAGCCAATAGAATTGATGGTCTAATTTGTTCAAAAAGTAGTCAACTGCATGATGCATCACATCAAACCGCATCATGCATCAGAACATAATGTGGACTTAATGTGCGCATCATGGAATCGCAACGCATCAACTGCAGTCACAAACTTGCGGTTAATAGTTAATTATATACAGTTTAACAAATGATAGAGATTAGTACCGATCCAAACGGTACCACCAGCAACCAAAAAGTAGAGCTCGTTGAACAATGTAAATTTGTACCTAAAGATAAACACGAATCCAACAAAAGAACCGGGTAAATTAATCTATATAAATACTTAAATTATAATCATAATAACATCGTTTTGTAATGAAAGTTTACGCGCTAACTATTGGATATAAAGTGTATGTGGGTCAACCCAACCCGTTTGACATGAGCAAGTTTAAATAAATAATTTACAATTTTGGATGCTAAAAGTGTTACCATTCTGGTAGATTGTCATCTTTCAAGATCGGATTTTGCCATTTCTGGATATCTTCTTCCCACCTCTTATAATCTAATTAAAGGAAAATTAAGATCCAATTAAAAGGTAGATTAATTTTATGATTTATTTAATTCTCATGAAAATTTTAAAAAATGTCGTACTTGTTAAAGCATCATGAACCAAATCCTCAGCCGCCCTCTCGGAAGTACCATAATATTTGGTATACCTCCTGAAATGTAAAAACAATCATATCAAATTCAAACTCTAAGATTTTGTAAAAAAGGTTCAAACTTTATAAAAATATATGGAAATTAATAAGAAATGAAAACCTGTGATATGATTTTCCTTTCATGAACTTGACTTTTGGGGATGACCATGATACAGCAAATGCAACCGTGCATTTCCCGTTTGGTTCGACCCATGTGGATGCTGACACAGCAGCACAGTTAGCTTCCCCTGGTGATGAGGGAAAAGTTGACCCGTTGTGAAAGTTCTCGCGATCAAAATGTCCATCCTAAATGTAACAATATCCAATTTTGTATCATTTGATATCAAGATTCATAACGGGTTGTAAAGATTTTGTAAAAAAGATTCAAACTTTATGAAAAAGATTGTATCAAAGGATCCAGATTTATATGATCTGGTATCAAGATTCAGAATGGGTTGTAAAGATTTTGTAAAAAAGATTTAACTTTATAAAAAGATTGTATAGATAGATCTAATTAATATGATTTGACATCAAGATTCAGAACGGGTTGTAAATATTTTGTATAAAAGTCTAAGACTTTATAATTGTATAAAATGATCCAATTATATATGATTTGATATTAAGATTCAGAATGGGTCGTAAAGATTTTGTAAGAAGTTTCGAACTTTATAAAAAGAACGTAAAAATATCCAATTTTATACGATTTGATATCAAGATTCAGAATGGGTTGTGAAGATTTTGTAAAAAAGATTCAAACTCTATAAAAAGATTGAATAAAAAAGATCCAATTTTATATGATTTGATATCAAGATTCAGAACGGGTCGTAAAGATTCTGAAAAAAAAATCCAAAAATTATTAAAAAGATTCTATAAAAAGTTCCATTTTTACCTCTGCCATTTTACCCCACATATCTTTTGCAGTAACATGGCTTTCAGCAGATAATCCAAAACTTGGTAAAACCGTCACGTTTACATTTTGGGTTTCGCACGCAGCTATGGCAAATGTTACTGGAGGGTTTTCTTTGGCTGTCCTGCATATATTATAATCTCCATTAAAATCTTCAAAAATTAAATAAATAAATAAATAATCAAAAATCACGGAACCCGATCAATATCCTGCTAACCAGTAGGACCAGGTAAAAGGGTTAAGGTAGGAAACCAGTGGGAAATTTGAATTGTAACAAAAATCTTTAATTGTAATATTATTTTTTTGTTACATAAAAAACATCATAAATAACGTTATATAAAGTCGGGTCGATATTTGAAATCTAAACTTACTTGTGATGTAGAAGAACACCCGAAACTCCATCTTCACCTCTGTTAATTAAAGATTTAAATGTGAAAAAATGAAGAAAATAGAGCGGAAATCGTAATGCTAATAAATAAGTTTATTAATCTCACATGAAAGGCTCATTGACATGATCTCCTGAAAAGTGTGATGTTCCTCCAATCGAATTCTGCATAAAAATTAAAAAAAAAAATCACCTTAAAACATATTAAAATTTCTATTAAATCCTTAAATTGCTAAAATACTATAATCACGATAAAACATACCGCCCATGTGAAAAGAAGGCTGACTTGTGCCCTTTCTTTCCCGGTATTTACCAACTAACAAAAACAAAAACAAAACTTTATAAATTCATTCAAATGACCAGAGTAATACAATTTTCAATAAAGTTTAGATTTGCATACCGTGTAAACAAAAACAGTGGTTGGAAGACTACTATCGCGGTAATTATGCGGTAAAAATGGCGAAATTTGGCGACACGAAACTTTAAGTTCAGGATCAGGTTCACCATCATAAACCGTCCATGCTCGAGGAAATAACGCATGATATGTTGAATTATGACCACTTAAATTCCATCCCCATGAAGATAAACCTTGATCTCCTCTGAATTAAATACATTTGCATATAGTCATTTCACCTTACTTATATAAAAATAATAATAAATAAAAAGATATCTATATGTTTGTGTTATATTCTTATTTCTTACCCTGTTCTATCGTGTTGCCCCGGTGATAAAACTGATGCAAATTTTTTACTCCCACCATCTCGCGATATAAAAATCTGAATTCAAGACATAACTTTTTTTTTAAATATATTATAAATCATTTTTATATATAATAGGAAAGTTAAAGGGAGGTTTTTACGGAGAATTGATTGGCCATCATAGGAGAAGGCTCACAAGCACCAGGAATAATTTGAAATTGTCTAAATTCTCCTCTAAACCCTCTGGTTATGCTGCCACTTCTGCAAGAAGATGAAATAATGCAACACATAATGCAAGGGTAAAATTGTAAATCGTAAACCGAAGCCATTGTTTGCTGATAACTTACCCCATCCCACCAAGCGGGACCCCTTGAGTCGCTGATGGTTTGCCTTCACGGTTAAAAGGATCAATAGGTGCTCTCTGTTAACAAATTTAATCGCGAATTTAAGAAACATAAAGACATGATATGATACATAGAATAATGAAAACCAAATCAGGTATTGTGTATAACTAATCAACTATTTATAGGTGAGTATAATTAGTAATTACAATGAAAAGTTAAACCCTACTTAACTCATCTCCTAGTTATGGGAAAAAATATTATAATAAACTCTAACTAATATATTATCTGAAATCATTATTAAAAAGCAATAGAGTTATAAAATTTGGAAAAATTACCCTTCCATGAGAGGCTTCTTCCCTAACATATGACCACAATCGTATACCAAGACCAATCTGCATTTGATATTAAGTTCAAGTTTATTAAAAATTAAAATGTTTGTTAATAATTTAATATCAAGAAAGATTATAAAGTTGACCATTTTTAAAGCTTCCATGAAGGTAACACTAAATTCTTTAAGAATACCAGCATGACTGTTTAATTTTCTTCTCCACGCCTGTTCTGGCGGTGCACCGCTGTCAAAATCAAGCTGCAGAAAATAATTTAAAATAATTTAAAATCTTAAATTATGGTGCAATCATATAACTTCCTGATCTTTAAGTTTTAATATCAATTAAGAGCAAAAATTTACAGAAATGAAGAACAAACATGAAACATCCATCTCCCAGATTCTTGGAATTTGCAGAACTTATAAACGATAATGATAAACATGAATCTAAGAAGATGAAGTTGAAAAACTCACCAGTTGCAGAGTGGTTCGGTTAACGAATTCTTCAGGAGGCCATGAATTCTTTCTATGATGGAAAATATTCTTCTTTTTACCCATTTTGTTTGATTATATATTGTTAATTATAAAATCACAGAATCACGATCTCCCCTTTCAACCATAGAAGATTGAAAGATGAACTTAGCTCCTGTATCGTTTATGAGGATGACCGGTCAAATTTCAACTCCAATCACAGTCTCCAAAGTTGACCAACAGAAAATCGTACGGAAATTGATTCCACAAGGAAGTTAAGAATCTCAAATGACAATTAGGGTTTTCCGGAGTTCCAACTGTAACTTCAACAGCGATTAGGACGAACGATTGCGAAGTAATTAACCACTAATCAATCGAAATGATGGAACTTAATTCAACAATTACACTTGAAATCAGAAAACTTTTGAGATAGTTCAGATCGAGTTCGAAGATGTTGAATTTGAGCAAGATAGCGATCGAGAGGATGAAGAGGGTATGTTGAGCATGATCATGTAAAATTGTTCGAGAATAAAGCGGAATTGGTGGTGAAAGAAGATGAAAAAAAGTCTCAAATGGCGGTATAATGATCAAATGGTCTCCTTTGAATCTGAATGTATGAATCTGTCTGTAATTTTGAATAGAAAATTGGGGGTCAGAGAATGCTGTGAATATTTGACATGAAGAATAATGGAGGGGAACAAAGTGTTGCAGTTATTTAATAAGTTAAAAAACTAAAAAGGAAAAGTGTTGTTGGGTTTGGTTGAAGCCGACGGAAGAAACCGAAATTTATGGATTTTGTGAGTATTAGGAAATATTAGATTTTTATAATATTACAATATTAACTGTGAAACTCAAATTCGTAAATTTATGAGAAAAAAGTTACTATATATACACCCAACCAAGTATGATTAAGCTACAAGTTTAAAAAAATATTATATCAGGTTAGGGTAATGTGTATGATATTAGATATTAATCCATGCAATTATTGATAAATATATTATTGGTGAATTTAACAAAGCAACCAAGATTATTTTGGATGTGTAGTATTAACACTAGAAGTGTTTGTGTATAACGTGTTTAATCGTAGATAAAATATATATAAAGTTATGAATAGTAATGACAATTGAAAGTTTTCGTAAGAGCATTTACATTTGGTTTTCTATAATTTATTTGAGTGAAATCTTTATATTATAGAGATGGTATAATAGTGGTTGTGGGTAGGAAGATATAGAGAAACTGATGAAACTAGTAAATATAGAGAAACACTGTTCATCAAAGTAAATTGGAGAGAGAA
>WOUH02000009.1:2433110-2443942 GCA_009936405.2 Stevia rebaudiana
AAAAAACCCACCCCAAAAAAACCTAACCCACCCACCACACCACCCCCAAAAAACCTAAAGCTAAATTCTAAAAGTTAAACCTAAAGCTAAATCCTAAAACCTAAACCCAAAAGCTAAACCTTAAATGCTAAAATCGTAGAGTTTAACAAGACGGTTCCAACACCGCTAAAATGAGTTCAATCGAAGTTCGTTTGAGACGGTTATGAGTTTTTTTTTAATTTCTCTTAGGTTTATTAGTTGATCTTTCCCTTAATTTATAATAAATTTGCTATTAAAAGAAAAAAAGACAAGCTCATCTACCTTATTTATGGGCTTTAAATATATGGGTTTTATTTATTATTTATATAGTCAATTATTGATGAACTATAAAGTCTTGTATATTTATTGCAAACAGTTAACCAAGTTTAAATGCGGAGGGACAGCGATTGGGGTTAGTTGGGCTCATGTCCTCGGAGATGCATCTACAGCTGCAGCATTTATTAACGTGTGGGGCCAAGCTACTATGAAACAATACCCGGCCCAACCACTCCGAATGGCCCATTCAAACAATGAAACCCAAAAATCTAAAAGCCTAATAAAGGTTCCACTTGCTGTAAAACATGTTAGCCCGGTTGGAGACCATTGGGTCACTCCGAATGAAACAAAAATGGAAACGTATTCTTTCTATGTTTCTTGGGCCGAGTTGACCCATCTTCAATCAAAGATATGTGGAAATAAAGACAATCAACAAATTCCACCATTTGAGTCGATTTGCACTGTGGTTTGGCAATGTGTGGCCAAGATTAAACATGGACCGGATGTGAAGATGGTGACGATTTGCGAAAAGAACACCGAAAATTCATTTGAAGGCGTTATCACAAACAAAGCGCAAACAGTTAAGGTGGTGAAAGCTGACGATTCGGTTGAAAATTTTAGCCCAATGGAGCTGGGGTTGCTGATTATGAATCAAGCCGTGGATGAAACGAAGATCATCGAGGAAGCGATGGATTCCGAAAATGAACTACCTGACTTTCTGGTGTATGGAGCGAATTTGACTTTTGTTGACTTGCATGATGCCCCGTATTATGATTTGAATGTAAGAGGACATAAGCCTGTTTATGTAAATTGCGCTATTGACAATGTTGGACATAAAGGTGTGGTGTTGGTTTTTCCATCACGGAAAGATCACTCTAATGGGGTTCGAGTCAGCATAACGCTTCCTGAGAATCACATACCAGATGTTCGATCGATGCTTAAGAAAGAATGGTCTTTGTGTTCACCTTAAAATAGTGTGTGTTTGTGTTCATCTTGAGCCAAGTGTGTGTGTTTCTGTTTTAAGTTTTCAGTCTGCATGAAAAAATAAATTATCTTTTGCATAATGTTTAATTCATATAAAAAGAGTGCGTGATAGATTAAGTACAAGAACCATATACATATATAGGGGACGGTTAAAATACTTATACTGGAAAAACAGTGCTAATCGTATGATGTAATTTCATCCGTCAGATCTTTTTAATGAAGGACCCAGATTAACGCGGTCGTAAAACCATAAATAAACACATAATGCACCAAGTATCCTAAAAGGTCAGAAGCATCATTAATGTAATTACGGATCGGGGTTGTTAATTATGAACCACGTGAATAATCACGGACCACGACCAAAACGCACACATAAATACATATCAATTGTATAATCACGTACCACTAAATCATGGATCACGACCAAAATACATACATAAAATACGGACCAAGTGTTGAGTAACGCACCACGAAATGACAGACCACATGTATAATCACGTACCACGACCAAAATACACACATAAATTACGGACTAAGGGTATAATCATGTACTACAAATCCCGGACCACGTAAAAAAATTGAAAAAAACATATCAATACTATACTCGAATTAAACATAATGAAATTCTGTAGTTGATGGTGTAATTTTGTTTTTAGATATTGAAGCGTAAAAAGGTTATTTGATTTATAAATAACGGGTGAGAGTTTCTTTAATTACGGTTTCTTTCTAAAAAACTTTTTTTACGTCTATACCCCTAGCCCTTTGTACACATGTCATATTCTGATTACTTCCTACGATTAGCACAAAAAATCATATATGTATTAGATCCGCGTCCTACATATATATCTATTCTTCTATTTGTGGTCACAAACAAGCATGTAATCAAATATCAACCTCACTTTCTCGTTCGCTTTCAAATGCAATTATGTTACCTAAACACTCCTACAGGTGCTTAAACCGTTGCTTTTAAGTATTGTATAGTTGACAACATGGCCGTCTCTAACGATTTAGGTGTCTTGTGAGACTCCAAAACTAATAAACAATACAAAACAATATTATTGAACTTACGAGAGGATGAGATAAAATAAAAGACGGACGAATTAAATAAACACAGTGTGATGTATAGAGGACGTGGACGTGTATAAACCGTCAAGACAAATACAAACCGAACAAACAAATGTGTGGAGTTTTGACAAATGTGATTTCGAACAGAATGAATTAAAAGAATTTTATTTACAAAATGTGTGTGGACTTTCGGATTAGACAGCGTATTTAGGACTAAAGGGATCAAATCAAATATATATATATATGACAAAGAAATGACATTTGTATAATAAAGCTTAATAGATTTGGATTTGAAAACATAGGTCTTGGCATGAAACCAAGTAATAGTATTTTATAGCGAAAAGTATATTTCAAAAATGTTGTTTATAATCATGACATTGTATTCTGTATACTTTGATAATAAAAGATGTATACGGTATATGAACGAACAAAAGCATATATCTATCTATGTTTTATTTATTTATTTATAAACATAGTCGTTATGATGTGATTTTATAGTCGTTATCCATGAAGGGGGGTACTCTTGATGATAATTGATTTGGATTGGTAGCTCATTGGGCTTACTAGTTTGGTCGTACATTCGGAGCTAACGCACAATGCATAGCAAACCATTAGGGTATAGCGATACCAAAGGGTGTACACCCATTTAGCCAGTAGCGATTAGATTAGGGACAGCTTCACTAGAAAGAATGGCCATGACTAGCTTAGGTTGTGTGGATTCTTAGTTTTGGATTTTAGCGTAGGTTTAGAGTTTAACTTTAGTGTTTTAGTGGTTAGTTTTAGGGTTTAGATTGAGATTTAGCTTTAGGGTTTAGGTTAGATTCTTTGTTTTAGCCTTAGGGTTTATCTTTTAAATTTAACTTTAGGGTTTAGGTTTTGGCTAAACCAAAATAGGTTTAATTAAGATTTGACGATACAGTTCCAACTCAACCGGAATGAGGTTAGTCGGAGTCCGTTTAGTCGAGTTATCGCGAGTTCTAGCAAAAACAAGAGTTCTAATTTGAGCCCTTATATGGAGGTGGTTCATGAGAAAAGCATTTTTTATGCAAGAAACAAAAAACGAAACTTAATTAAGTGAACTTCAAACATTTTCAATTTCTTCATACGTTATTATTTTTTAAACGGTTTGCACTATTAAATCATGTATTTTATCCTCTTTCAAATGAGTATAATGAAGTTATGTCAAAAAAATTAAAATATTTGCGTCGTAAGTTGTAGTATACTACATATATACAGTAATACTTGTAGTATAAATTTTATTATTTTTTTAATGGCTACTTGTAATATATATAGATACCTTAAAAAATCACTTATAGAAAATGCGTAAAGTAGCTCAAAAGTACTAAAGTATATGAATTGTCATTATACTATATATATGTCATATGATTGTAATATGTCATACTGCATATATGCAATACACAAAAAAGATGAAAAAAATAAATAAAAAACCGAATAAATGTCTTTTAGAAACGCAAATATACATTTAAAGAAGTATAATTTGTAAATTATCATCATACTGTATATTTGTAGTATTAAAATTTTATGACGTATTTTTTTCCTTTTTTAATATGACTTCATTATACTCGTTTGAAAAAAAGAGAAAATTTGTAATTCAACGGTGCGATTCGTTTAAAATAGTAATAACGTATGAGTAATGAGAAATGTATGAGGATCGTTAAGCTGTATTTTTTTGGTTCTCGCATGAGGAAGCGGTTTCGTATGAACCTTTCCCTATGTAGATAACTTTACATAAACCAAAATCACACATATATAAGATTAAAAGTGTAAAAAAACAAAAAATAATTGAAAATATATAGATCTCATGAAGTTACGTATACGTAATTAAAAAGTAGCGTATATAACTCATGAAATTTCATACTTGTAACTCATACAATATACATATATATAGCATAGATGTACCGAATGGTTTTAACAACGTTAGTATGTTTGATGAAACATGATAAGAAGGACAGTTGAAGATGAAATTAAGCAATTACCATTAAAGCAACAAACATTAAGGTTGGCAGTATTACCGGAAAACGAGTCGTTATTGTCAATAGGATAACCTTGACTTTCGGAATAACCGTAACCTTCGTTGTTGTCGTTTTAATTCGAATAACCTTGACTACCAGAATAATCGTAACCTTCATTGTTGTCGTTGTCGGAAGGAAAAATATCGTTGCAGCAAAGCATATTCAAATCTAATTTTGCGTTAATATTGAACTAATTGTAATGAATTGAATCGTATGAAAAATAATATGAAAAACGATCGTTTATATAAAAATTTTCAATAGAATATTACATCATATCAAATAATTAACCGTACGACCCGCATAATATTACATCGAATCAAATTATTATAAAAAATAAATAAATAATAATAATAATAATAATAGCCTACAGCCTGTAGGACCCCTACGGCCCGTAGGGGGAGGGTGTAGGTGGTCAAGAGGGGTTCATATAGTAGGGCCCATAAAAAAAATAAAAAAATGAACAAACTGATTGATAACAGTGATTGTTTTTCTTTTAAGTTTTCCTTAATTTGACGGTTCTTCTGTCAACTCTCCTCGATACTTCTATGTTTGTCCTTAAAAAATTCACTAATAACTCTATATTTGTCTATTTAATCACAAATGTTCTCTGTTGCAAACCAAATTGATTTTTGTTGTCCTATAAATATTTATATTCATATATACTGAATATTTAAATATTAAACTTATTTTCTGAACGTGTCACATTTACTCAATTTATATATTATACAATGACTACTCACAATATATTATAATTAATAATAATAATAATAATAATAATAATAATAATAATAATAATAAACTTTTGATATCTCTCGTCCTCAACGTACCAGCCTTAGTAATAAACAAATTTTGCTACTTTTGTTTAAAAACCACGGGGTGAGGTCCCGGACGTTACATAAACCCAACCATTTATAGCCTATAGGGGTCCCGTAATAGATGCCCATTTTTGTGTCTATTTAAACATTCCAGATTTCACTTCCTCACTCGAACTTTTAACAATACAAAATAAAATAAAAAATGGTGTTGTCTAAAGAAGAAAGTCCGATCTATGGCTTCAAGATAGCATCGGTTGGACCAGGGTACATATCTGGTCAAGATGCGGTTCAAGAGCTAACCGGTATGGACTTAGCCATGAAGCTTCACTACATCCGAACCGTTTATTACTTCCCAAACCAAGCATTTGAAGGGTTAACCATCCTCAAGATCAAGGAGACCATTTTCTATTGGATGTGTCATGCCTACATCCCTTGTGGACGTTTCAGGAAGTCTAACTCAGGTCGGCCGTATATCAAGTGCAACGATTGTGGGGCGCGGTTCATTGAGGCTTGTTGCGATATGAGCCTTGATGAGTGGCTCGAGTCAAGAGATGATGCAAAGCATAAGCTTGTTGTTCCTAGCCAAGTCCTTGGTCCTGACTTGCTCTATTCTCCACCGGTTTTAATGCAGGTTTGCTTTGCTAAATAATTTGGTTGAATTAAAAATTTGGATTAAAACTTAAATGTGACAAGTTATGCTGTCTCATGTAAATAAACAAAATTAGAATACCTATTTTTGCTCTATATTAAAGGTCAACACTTTGTTTTATGTGTATTTTTATTATTTTTTGTTAACTTTTGTTAATTTTATATATTATTAACAAAAACGTTCCACAGATAAGGAGACCATGTGTTATTGTTTGTGAGGGAGATTCTTAAGCGTTGGTGTGCCACGTATGAACACCGCGCCACATGCTCATGAGAGATGCGTATGTGGTGTCTGTGTGAGGGAGCTCACGCTTGTGAGCACACATTGAGTCGTAGTGAAATGGTAAACTTTCTATTGTAAAACCATTAAAATCATTCTCTACAAACAATTCAAATTTGTTCTACAATATGTGCCTAGTGGGTTTCTTAACCAATGTAATGTTTCTTAACGTTTAATTGTATTAATCTTATTTTTTATTTTAATTATTTTTTTCCTCCTGATGCTAGTAAGTGTCTAAAACTCATAATGAAACAGATTAACAAGTGAGTAACGTTCTCTCTAACACTTAGGTTGTTGTCCCAATAGAAGATGCTTTGCCTAAACCAGAAGCCCTATTATAGGAAGGTCCCAGATTTAAACTTGGATAGATGTAAATATTAGCACGATAGTTTGTCGTTAAGGAAAGTAAAACCTCTCTCTCATCATAACACATAACACATGGCCTCATGTTCATTTACTGAAAACTCAATCATAACATATATGTATGTAGCTTTTTGTAACCCAATTATACATTTATTGATGAACTAGAAATTTCTTGTATACAAATCTTATTTATTGAAACAGTTAACCAAGTTTAAATGCGGAGGGACAGCGATTGGGGTAAGTTGGGCCCATGTCCTCGGTGATATTTTCTCAGCTACTGCCTTTATGAACCTATGGGGACATGCTATAAGAAAACAATACCCGGCCCAACCACTCCGCATGGCCCATTCATTAAACGAGGTACAAAAGTCCAAAAGCCCAATAAAGAATCCGCTCTCTGTAAAATGGGTTGGCCCGGTTGGAGACCATTGGGTCACTTCGAATGAAACAAAAATGGAAACGTATTCTTTCTATGTTTCTTGGGCCGAGTTGACCCGTCTCCAGTCAAAGATATGTGGAGATAAAAACAATCAACAAATTCCACCATTTGAGTCGATTTGCACGGTGGTTTGGCAATGTGTAGCCAAGATTAAACATGGGTCGGATGTAAAGATGGTGACAATTTGCAAAAGGGACTCTGAAAATTCATTTGAAGGGGTTATCACAAACAAAGCGCAAAGAGTTAAGGTGGTGAATGCAGACATTTCGGTTGAAGAATTTAGCCCGATGGAACTCGGGTTGCTAATTATGAATCAAGCCGTGGATGAGACGAAGATCATTGAGGAAGCGATGGATTCCGAAAATGAACTACCGGACTTTTTGGTATATGGATCAAATTTGACCTTTGTTGATTTGCAAGATGCCCCAATTTATGATTTGGAAATAAGAGGACATAAACCTGTTTATGTAAATTGTGCTATTGATAATGTTGGAGATAAAGGTGTGGTGTTGGTTTTTCCATCACGGAAAGATCTCTCTGATGGGGTTCAAGTCAGCATAACCCTTCCCGAGAATCAACTAGCAGAGTTAAAACATGTGCTTAAAAAAGAGTGGTTTTTAAGTTAAAGTCAAGAGAGTGTGCTAGTGTGCTTAATTCTAATGTGTGATTGTGTGCATGTTGAGCCAAGAGAGTATGTTAGTGTGCTTGGTGTAATTCTAATGTGTGATTCTGTATGTTTAGCCAAGAGAGTGTGCTAGTGTGTTTGGTGAAATCCAAGTGTGTGCATGTTGGGCTAAGTGTAGTAATTTGTAAGCTTTTATAATTATGCATGAATAAAACAAATTATGCTTGCATAATATTTAATTCATATATAAATATGAAATAAAAAATCAATTTAATGTATAGAAATTATAAAGGTGTGAGCACGTTACGTATTTAATGAATTAATAATAACTAGGTTAGAAAGTTATGTATTATGTATTCTAAATAAATATAACATGTTGTAAAGTAAATTTAAAACAATGGTTTTATATGAAAACTTTTATGTTTTATGTCATCAATCATTAGTAAAAGAAAAGGTAATAATAAAGATTTAAAATAATATAAATAAAAAATAATTAAAAAATTAAAATTTATATAATAAGAAACGATTAAAACATTTTATAAATCTTTATTAAACTATCAGAATAAAAAGATTTATACTTTTAATATTTAATTGACATTTAGTTGTATAAAATAATTAGTACAAATAGGAAAGAAATTTAATATTTGTTATGAAAGACGGACAAAAATACCTTTAAAACTAACTCTTTTTAAATATTCTTTTTTTTACATTTGAGTTTTCTAGGATTTATTCAGCTTAAAATGGTATTCCTTTTATCTTTACGCTAATAATTTCGAAAACTTTTAAAATCAAAAGATTGACGGTTTGACTCAAAATTTCTCACATTATATATAACTCAATATGCAATGTCGGTGGGATTCCTCCCCCACCTACTTGCATAATATATTATACACAATTCGTCCGGACTGATAACAACTAATCTCCGATAGGCAACACGATAGCACGTGTGTGTGTTGGTCTCCCGTGTTTCCCTAATTTCAAAGGTTCGATCCCCATGACCTGCATTTTTTTTTACCTTCGTTTTTCAATTTTAACTTTACACTTTCCAACCTTAAACTTTTATTATTTACATTTTTACACTTTAAACTTTTTAAAACTTTGTCAACTATAATAAAATTCCTCTGAGGTTTATAAGGTTTAAAAAAATTACCCATTAAGTAAAAAACAAAAACTTAATTTCTTATTTGCTTAATTTTGAGTACATCGTTCGGTTTCGTTTGAACCACCAAACGTACACCGAACAGGTATCTTTTTCCGTAAATTTAAATAATTGCGTAATATTATTTCTAATTGCGTTTTACTCTCACATTTCTCCTCCTTAATCCTCCTTTTGACTTCCGCCATAAAGCACAATACATTCAATCTTCATATGATGAGATTCTATTGAGGGATTTCTAAATATTCTTATAACACTAGTACACCACTTATCTGACGTAATATTGTTCTTAGTCCACTTTTCAATCTTACAACCAATCTGTCGAGTAGAGCCGCGAAACGCGGGTATCTTTGCTAGTATAATGTAAAATGCATTCCATTAATCACTTGGTCTAATTAAGAAAACACGCTATTTACCGTACATGATACACAGCCAACCTAGAGTTTATATCCAAATTATAATTAACCACCATCATCAATAATAATGAATATTGCTGCCTACCTCTCATCTTTTCTTTTTCTTTCATATCTATATATATATGTATCACCCCTATCTTACATTAGATCTAAAAACTTTATATATTACAAACCAAAATTGTGGTAATTTTGTAAAACCTGCTAACAAGATTCTTGACAATCTTTCCATATAATTCCATGCTCATATCTCATCAATTAAACCCGTCTTGTGCAAATGCTGCATTTTCAAGATTTTTGTCACGTCTTATAAGAGTTAATTACAGAGATTGTCATTCTGGTTTGAGGTTTGTGCCTTTAATTTTATAACGAATTTGGGTGATCGAGCTAACGTTCGTTAACTTTTCCGTTAAATTAGGGTGAAATAACAAATACATTTTGACTTTTCATTCTTTGACTTTAACTGTACAAACAGTCAAAAAATGTTTTGGTCATTTCACCTAAATTTAACGAAAAAGTTAACTAAAGTTATCCTTAATACTCAAATTCATTACAAAATTCAAAGCACCATCTATGTAATTAACTCTCATGTGGCATATGTTGACCCAAAAAACCTTAATTGACCTTAATTTGGTCAAACATCAACTTAATAGGGAATAACATATGGCAAAGCAAAAACATCAACAGATTTCAACTGTTTTGCTTCCGACCAAACTTCAATCTCTTTGTTATCTTGTAAAAACATGTTTCTTGATTTTTCCTTAAATTGGGGATAATCTTTATTAATAAATAACCATTCTTGGTTATTCAAACCAGACCAATGATCCAATTCAGGAACCGCGAGTATTTGTTTTAAATATTTGGTATCGGTATGTGGTGGTCTAATTGATTCTTTCTTTTTGGAATCGAGCAATGGTTTAGTAGAAATAACAGGTAATGGCTTATTTGTAATATGATTAGGAAAAGTCAACGGTTGACTTGGAATATGATTTGTGTTTACAGGTGGCGATCTTGCTGACGTGGGTTTGACCAGAATATGATTAGCATTATCAATTGGTGGTTTTTTAGAAATGGGTGACATTGGTTGTGAGGCGATTGTCCCGTTGACTTTTCGTTCTTTGGTATCAATCTTAGTTGACTTACTTGGTTGACTTAATCGCGTGTTTTGAAGAAAATCTTGATTTCTTCCGTTCTCTGACAAGATATTAGATGCGTTGCGAGCCGATTTGTTTGGCCGTTGTTCATTCTCTGTAAGAATACAATCAAAATTTTAAAACCGATTTGACTTCGAAGGTGAAAATAAGAGTTAATTACTCAGATGGTCCCTATGGTTTGGACAAAGTAACTAGTTTGGATACTAATTTTTAATGATAACAAGTTCAGGGTTTGTGCTTTCACTTTCTGTTAAATCAAGGTGAAATAACCAAAATACCCTTTGACTATTAAAAAATGAAAGGGTATACTGGTCATTTCACCCTAACTTAACCGAAAAGATAACGGAAGTTAGTCGTAATACCGAAATTTGTTACAAAAAGAAAAGAACAAAATTTATATTTGTTACTTTTAAACCTTAGTATCCAAACCATAGGAACTAATGTACCATTTATATAATCTTTTTTTTTTCGAATGCGACAATCTATGCATCATCATCATCATCGTACTCAGTATATCCCACTTAAAAGTAGGGTCTGAGGAGGGTAGATGTAGACAGCCTTAC
>WOUH02000009.1:2444042-2455576 GCA_009936405.2 Stevia rebaudiana
TTACATATGAATTGAATGTGGTCGGGTTGGTTGAATATTATATTGTTAAATATAATAAATGTGATATTGGTAATTGATTGAGGTTGGGTTGGTTAAATATTATATTGTTACATATAATATAATGTATAAGATGTTGGTAAGCCTCTCGAAAGAGACGAGTGAACTGCAAACTTATAACTCACCAGCGTAAGCTGACGTTTTGTAAGTATGCATGTCAGATGCAGGAACTTCGAGAAGCAAGTGATTGGGGGTTTGGCATAGAAGCATCGATGGATGTAGTTAGCATGCTGGCGATAGTTAATATGATATGATGTAAATTAGTCTGGAATAAATGTAACAGCACTTTTATATATAAATACATAATGAGTTTTATTTCCCCTGCTGTGTAATTCTGTTAAATCTTTGTGCTTTGAGTAAATCCGATGACATGGCGAGCACATGAAGTTTGGGGCGTCACAATATATATATATAAATGTATATACATATGTAAAATATCTATTTGTATAGCTTCTATTTTGATATGTGTGCGTATGTATATATATATATATATATATGCATATTTGATTACACATATTTATTTTTTTATAAAGGCTCTCGTCAATTAACCACTTTAATAATAATTCGATTTCATAAAAATACTCAACATATTACAAAAGAATGTGTATTACAAAGCGTTATGCGTTAAGGTTGTATATATAGGATATGATTTAATAAGTCCTCTAGTCATATTTTATACTCGTTTAATCAAATATTTTTAGTTATAATTATATATAAATCGAGAAATTTTATTAACAAAACATATTGTGAAAAGTTACTTAAAGATATCATTTTGTTTATTTGTAAAGATGTGTTTTAGAGTTACTCGTATTGCTTAAAATGGATCGGTTATATATTATCGTGTTTTAGTTAACCAATGTTACTATATCCGATTACTAATATATACTAGATTATTTAAATCCAAATAATTGTATAAAATGTTTATATACTCAATATGCTCGTTGTATTACATATATTATATGGAATTATATATTCCTGTTTTCTTGATTAAAACCGGTTCTTGTTACACTAAAAACGCTTATACGAGTTTGCATTTAAAACCATTAATAGTGTTACAATTATAAACAAATGGATAAAATTAATAATTTCAACTTCAACATATTTAAGATCTTCAAATCACAATCATCAAAATTTGTCGGTTTTATTACGCGTTCTTCCCGTTTAAATCAAGTTAATCCGTTATAATTTACCAATTATCAACTTCTATTATTTCTTTATTACTCGTTTAGCAATCGCGCTCGTTTACTCTCAGTTATTGAACGATATTAACGATAATAATACACGAATAATTAATTATGGAATGTTTCAAGGCGTGCGGTTATACCTTCCGACTCGGTTCGCGTTCGCGAACCGGTTAAGGTAACCGAGAGTCCGATTCAAGATCCGAACATATCGTTTTGCTCGGTTTCACGTCGTGAGTCTAACCGAGTAATCAGTCCTGCCTGTTGACCAGATTTGACCGGGTTGACCGGGTTTGACTGAGTTGCTGACTTTGACTTAGTTGACCGAGTCTGACTCGGGTTTGACTCGGGTTAACCGGGTTTGACCCAAACCTCAAACCATCACCCACGGACACCTCTGTCACCCCCTAGCACCACCTATCACCACTACTACAGACCGGATTCTGTCGACCACTGGCAGCCGCCCCTGCCACCGACGGTGTCGCCGGTAATCACCACAGAAACAGTAACCACCCTTTTGTTTCACCTGCAACACTCAAAACAGTTGTAATGATCCCTAAACGATGGGATTTGCAACCCAAAGGCTTGTAGCAAACTAGATCGGAGTTTAGGTTGTAAGTTTCTTACCTTAATCTGCCGGAAATCGAGAGGGTCGTCGGAAGTTAAGGAGCTCCATCGTATGCGACCATAGATCGGAGCCGTGGTTACTTCGAGCCACCGCCACCGACCCTTCATTAGTTGGAAGTCGATCCCCTGTCGCTACTACTGTCGAAGATGGGCAGCAGTTCGTCCTTGTGTCCCTCGTCGTCGAGGTCTGAATAGAACCACCATCGCCGCTGCAGTCCTGAGTGGTGGCCGGTCGGAAGAGCGAGGGACCAGCTACCAGAGCTGTGGTCCGACGCATCGCCGGTCGACCTCCCATGCTTCCCGATCTGCTCTCTCTCTCCTCCCGTGTTTCTCTCTCTAACGACTGCAAGAGTTTCTAGGGTTTGAGAATGAAGGGAAAGAGATGTGAATGTCTAATATACCTAGGGGTTTTTAAAGGTTCACTCGCGTATACAAACCCGTCTCATGTCGCGGTAAATCTTCAACGATTATTATTTCGAGACTGAAACGTTCAATGGATAATATAAACATGTTCTTAAACATTTATTCCGTCAGTAGTAATTGATTTGGTGGATAAATAATTCGAAACGTACTAACAACGCGTATTTGACGCGTTAAACTAATTTAAGTATTTTCGCGTACTGGATGATATTGTTCTCTTTCTGATGTTATTAATATTTATAATAAAGAATAAAATACTAATATTTATTTTGATTCATGTGTCATGACGGTTAAACGTTTGAATCTGACGATTACACGTTAAACGCGATTTTACCGTTTCGCGTGCGCTTTGTGTTTTGTCGTTCTGGATGGCTTTTTGTTCCTTTAATAATAATGATATTATTATTATAAATTGTTATAAATATTTAAATTTCTCAATTTCGTTAGTTTCAGTTTCAGTCGCGTAAACGGTTAATTGTCCGTTTTTGTTTGTAAGCGCCAATAATTTATATAAAGACTTGCGAAACAAGTCTAACAACTTATATGGGCTTGTATTTCATAGATCATGGCTTAAATGGGCCTAATCTCTTATTGGGCCTTGTTTGTTTAGCCCATTGAGTCAAAAGTCCATTATCGAAATTTGCCAAATGTTACATAGGTAGGGCGAACCCTGCCACCAGCTCACCACACAATTAATATATGTAATCCATTATCAACAATCAAACAACATTTATAATCCTAACATACAGGATACATTTCCACAACTTATTCTTAATCACATAACCTTAACAACCTTCCAAATAATCCAATTCCCTTACCATAGGCTATACAATGGTATGATCCTGATATATCCAAGATAGTTTGTATACAGGGTATACGTAGGGTTACCCCAGCCGCTAACCCACCACTTCTTCGGTACATCATGATAATACCTTTGTTAATATCTATGGCTTAGATTAATTAACTTTCATAACCATATCTATTATAATAATAAACATTATTATTATTATAACATCTCTCATGTTATCTAACCATTCCTCAATCATACCAACGTCATACTTAATTCATTATTATAACGTCATACTAATTTATAATTATTTCATCATTATAACGTCATACTCTTATTCTAAAACCTTTAACCTTCGAGCATGTATACCAGCCCAAAACATCTTAAAAACAATGAGTGAAGGCTCATAGAACTCACCTCTAACTAGCAGAACCTCTGTTCTTGTTACTCCAATCATTTCCCGAAAACCGGCTTCTTATGCAAACCGACACTTCCTCGTGCATCTCCGAAGCGTTCCGAACCGAGCATAACCTCCCCTAGTATCCTACTAGTGTTTACGGGTGTTTGTGAGGAGTTGGGATCATAGAAAATGGTTGGATTCCTCTTCTCCCAAATTCCTCTATTTATAGGCAAATTCTGATAGGCGTCACGCGGCGCGCACCGCCACCTTTGGTGGCACGTGACGCGTAGGTTTGGTCAGCGTGGCCCACTCCGGTGGCGCCACGTGTCGCCTTGTCATCCGTCCAGACATCACCACGTGTCCACACGAGTGCCACGTGTCCTGCTGACTAATCTCGTCGGTGACACGTGTCAACGTCTGGTTCATCGCGACTGGTTAACTTGTTTCGGCATTTCCCGCTTCGTTGGGACTCCGTTTCGCGTGCGGTTTTCGCCTACGTTCACGATTTTCAATTTCCTATCTAACCACATTAGTTTCACCTCCTAAGGAGGTGTTGAGATTTAGGGCCTACAAAACGTTCCTCGTTTTAAATGTAACTTTGATACCGTCGTTCAAATCAAAATTCTGCATTCGCTAAAAAGATTCTAAATATGTTTATTAATATGATAAAAGAGCTTATATCATATTAATACTGACTTATACTTAGGTACCGTTTAATTTGCAAATACGTCAAAGCCTATCGAAAAACCGGGTGTTACAAGTCCTTAAGGATATTCATGAAGGGGATTGTGGCAATCACACTGGGGGAGGGCATTGTTTTCAAAAGTCCTCAGGACTGGTTATTACTGGCCAACCATGAAAAAAGATGCCACCCTATATTATCAAAAGTGTGATGCATGCCAAAGGCACAGCAATATCCGTCACCAACCAGCCGAACCCTTACATCCTATCATCCCTTCATGGCCTTTCATGAAATGGGGCATGGATATAGTGGGTAACCTACCAACTGCACCAGGTGGAAAGGTATTCCTGCTTGCTATGACTCATTACTTCTCCAAGTGGATCGAGGCTAAAGCTTTCGTCCAAGTCTGTGAAAAAAAAGTAATATCCTTTATTAAAAGGAATATCTAACACGTTTTGGAATCCCGGCTAAAATCACTTGTGACAATGGTTCTCAATTCATTGGAAAGAGAACCATAAGCTTTTGTGAAAGCTGGGGCATCAATATGATTACTTCTACACCTGTCCACCCATAAGCTAATGGTCAAGCAGAATCTAGTAACAAAATAATTATTAATAACCTTAAGAAAAAACAAGGATCCAAGAAAGGAATGTGGGCAGAAGAACTTCCATTTGACCTTTGGGCAGATAGAACCACAATCAAACATGCCACAGGACAAACACCATTCTCCTTGGTGTTTGGTTCAGAAGCAATGTTACTAGTGGAAACCACTATCCCAACAATTAGAACCACATTAAAGGATACTGAAATTAACAAACAAAACTTAATAGACGATCTAGACACGGTAAATGAATTAAGAGACCAAGCTAAAATAAGGATAGCAGCATATCAAAACAGGATAGCTAAAGCATACAAAAAGAATATAAGGATAAGAAGATTTAAAATAGGAGACTTAATATTAAGAAAAGCCTTCCAAAACACAACTAATCCTACCGTCGGTAAACTAGCGCCCAAATGGGAAGGGCCATATAAACTAGAAGCCGAGGCAGGAAAAGGGGCATACAAATTAACGACTTTGAATGGAATACCCTTGCCTAGATCTTGGAATGCTATACATCTAAAATACTATTTTTCTTGATATATCCTTATCTATTCTCAGTTATCTAAATTTATCTTTGCTTTATTATCCTTTCATGCCATGGTACTAACTTAAGCATCGGAGGGGCGTTAGGCTTCCTAACGCCCACCTTCACCAAGGTTTAAGTGTTTTGCAGGATTCGCTAGGATACTTACGAAGAACACCGATCAAACGTACACCAGAAAGGGACTGGCCATCCAACACTCGATTCAATATTCCCATGGGATCTTCAAATGTTTAGACGGCTTTCGCCTCTCTCCCGTAAGCAGGTTTATACACCACGCCAGGAGTGCACATTGTCCTAAGATAGTTAAGGATATTAGGACCAGTTCATTTTCGGGTGGCTGATAATTTCAATTACCCTGACTATTCCTAAGGATCCTTGAGCAAGGACGATTTTCATCTCCTTCATAAAAATATCGCCAGGAGTGCAAGTTGATCCTAAGGATCCTCAAGCATGGATGGTTTTCACCTCCATCTAAGAATATCGTCAGGAGCACACGATACGGTAAAGGATACCCTTTATTTTTATGCATAAGGGCCACAGTCGCCAAGGATGTTTGATCTTAGTCGTCAGTCCCAAATTGCCATGGTCACAAAAATATTCGGTCTTGGTCACCAGTCTAAATTTCTTAAAGATATTTGGTTTTATTCACCAGCATAAGAAAGGCTTTATCACCAGATTGTTTAGGCTTAGTCGCCAGAGAATTAAACAATGTCCATACTGTTAGTATCCTTAAACTAACGATTTTTTCAGGATATTAAACAAACGTTCTTGAGGATCTTACTCCTAAAAAAATTAAAGACTACACCAGGATCCTTATCAGGTTAAAGGATACTAATATCCTTCGTTTCAGGTATATCGAAAACTACACTGGGGCAATATAATGTAAGCTTGCAAGGTATTTTTCTTTCTATTCTATAATAACATAAGATAATAAAAACTGAGAAATTTTATTAATATTTAAACTTTTACAAAAGAAAATGTTACATATGGATCTTCCTAGAATCTATTTCCTAAAGTCTTCCATCCTTCCTTCTTGAGATCTCCTCTTGAAATAAACCTGCAAAAGAATACAAAGAAGAACACAAACAAAAATAATATACATAATTAAACACCCATAGTCAGTCATATGCATAAACAAAATAAGGGATAATTCAGGCGTCGTCTTGAAACTCAAGATCCCTCAGCCTGAATTATCTAAGTATCCACAACCACACAGTTAAGTATTTAAACAAAGAAAACATTAAATTGTCTGTCCCTACATATGGGGACTTTAAAACATAAATTGTTCAACAAAGTATCCTCACAGGATAAACCATCACACAGTTGGCTCGGGCCCAGTCATCAATGTCCTTCACCTAAGTCTCCGCCGGGACCTCAACCTCCTTCATCTTTTTCTCAGCACCACTGCTTGTGCCCACCTCTTCAGCATCCTTCTGCATAAGGGTTTTGCCACTTTCCAAAGCGGCCTTGGCTTTCAGAGATTGGAGACTGGCTTTCCAAGATTCGATTTCGCTTCCCCACGGTTCTGTACCTTTCTCCCCGGCTAGCTCAGCCATCTGGAGTTTGCAGGTAAAAATAGCATCGAGGGCGGATCTTTTAGCTTTATCCACTTTGATCTCCATTTCAGTCACCTTTACTTTCTCGAACTGGATAGCCAAGCTTTGCTTTTCCTTTTTCAACTTCTGGTTTTCCTTCTCCAGAATCTTGCATTTCCCATATGCTTCCAGTTGGGTATTCTTGACCCCAAGCATGTCGTGGTGCATGACCTTCCTTGCCTCCTTGATCTTCTCAATTATCTGTAAGAAGATAAATTTATTTGAGGATACTTGAAAAATATCAAGGAGTAAACAGCTTTACCTTTTGGAGCGCATTAGTCACTTCGATCGAAGGATCCAGATCGACAACCTCTTTGGTCTTGGTAGCCTTCCTCTTTTTGTTCTTATCAGAACGGAGACCCTGGCGAGATTTAGTCATGGCGAAACTGGTATCCTCTTTCTTCGCATACACTTCGAGATCGTCAAGATCAAATTCCGCTTCTAAAATAAACAAAAATTAGTTTAAACGGGATAATCTGATTTTCTCTAGGATCCTGAAGGATAAAAGCTTATTGCTAGACATGCTGACCTTCGAGAACTCCGAATTCAGGTTTGAATTGAAAACCACCGAACTAGCTCTGAATCTTCTGGTATCCTCGTCTATCATCAACAACTTCTCGATCTTTTCTTCACAACCCTTCTCCACTATAGAATCAAACTTAAGTGTCGAAACATAAAATGAATTTTAAAACTATGAAATAAAAGTTAGCATCTATGCCTAGGGAGTTAATCCTACCCTTTGTAACCCAAGAACTCGAAAGGTTTTTCCCATTAGGGATCGACGAACGCTTAACAAAGAAAAACCTAGTTCTCCATTCCGATTCATTCATGCTTAAGTTCGAAAGCAAAGCTTTTCGTTTCGGCCTTTTCTTAAAAACAAACCGACTCTGACCATGGGTAAAGAGTTCATGATCTTTGGAAATTTCTGGGATTCAGATGTCTAGGTCAAAATCCTCGTTTAGACGAAGAATTTGTTACCAGTAACCTCCAACCCATGGGCATTAAGTGAACATAACAAAGTTTAGTAAGTTTAAAAAACTCCTAAATCAAAGCGGGAAAAGGGTAAGAAAGACCGAGAGTGAAAGGATACTCATAAAAACAAACCCATGTTAGGTTTCCTCTATGAGATGGTGACTTTCCCACAATTAATAATCTGCACCGCAATCTTCAGTTTCATAAAGACCATTGAATGATGGCAACGTTCTAACCTTCTCTTTCTTTTCTGTTTATTTATCTTGTTACAGATTATTGAATTGTTGATAAATTGTTTAAAGTCCAAATCCATATTATATGTGGATGTATTGACAGGCTCAATACAGATGACACATATGGTCCATTTCTTTAAACCTTAAACCTGTTTATTTATAAGATCATTATTTAAATGAATATCTTATGTTTAAGTGTTTAGCAATTGCAGGATTTGCTCAAGGATGTTGCAGTGATGACAGCCAGATTAAGCTGCTGATGATTCTACAAATATACTCAAAGTATATAGCAGTGCTGATGTACAAATTTGTGATGCTGATGTGCTTCTAAGTGCTCATAGAGATAAAGCCAAGTATGTAGCAGTGCTGACATTGAACTCTGATATGCTGACAGCCAATCCTCAATGCTGACAGCTACAAGAGTTCAATTGTTGATGATCAAGTATACTTGGATGCTGACAAGTATAAAGCTTCAATGCTGACTATCAGATTGCAATGCTGACACTTGAACTTGCAATGCTGATAGTCAAATACGCCAATGCTGATCATCAAGAATGTTTCTAAGTACGAGAAATGCAGATTGCAATGCTGACATGCAAAATGCTGGATGCTGACGACCATTTTGCTGATGCTGATGAAGTCTAAGACTTAGTTAGATTTCTGTTGTTTATTTGTGTTTGCTGACATCAGTTATGACATGTATAACTGATGTGACGTTTGTTTAGTTATTTTGGTTAGAGAAAAACCGTTAGGGCAGTTATGTAGGTCTGAAATGTGTCTATAAATAGACATATTATAGAATCAGTCTGTACGCTTTTGAGATTACCTTTTTACGCTTTACACAATCACACAGCACTGTAATTCTATGATTATTTCAGATCTGACAATTAATATAACTGCTTTTAATATTCAATTCAACTGTTCTTAATTCTGTTCTTACTTAATCATGTCTTGAATATTAATTATGTAGGTTGTTTTGTTTATTTGTTAGATCTAATCCAAACTTAGATTGATTGCTTGTTTCCACTCTGTAATCAATCGAAATCACAGCTTATTATTGTAACAGATCACAGATCCAGATCTGGTACGATCCTGACACCTTGGCAAATAAGAACAATGATCTTGATGCTATCTGGGTACTACCACACGAATTCCTAGATTGTCATCTGTTGCTGCTGGATACCCTGAATGGAAGTATCGGTTTGAAAAACACATTCGAACCAAATGTGATATCCGTCAAAAATCCTAATCCAGGTTTTTTCTTAATTCTTATTTATATTCAAATTTCTTTTAAATTATATTCCAGATTATCCAAATAATAATTTATGTCATTTAATAAATAAATAAATAAATAAATAAATAAAACTATAAAAAACCTATAAAAATAAATACACCAAATTATTATAAAACCGTGAAAATAATTTATAAATCTTAATAAACTATTAAATACAATTTACCTAAATTTCATATAATTTATGTATAAAATTAATAGGTTATTTAAATTAAAATAACAAAACAAAGTGTTGGTGGCTAAAACATAAAAACATAAACTTTAGAACCAATTTAATTCCATTTCGGGGCTAAACTCAGAATTATAGAACTTCAAGGTGAAAAATGACAATAACATTACACGAAAGATGAGGGGCTAAATATGCCAAATCCCGAAACTCTTAAAACACACCCGTCGGCACCAAACTTTCCGGCAGAGCTCGAGTTTCCGGCCAAAACTCCGGTTTGGCCATAAACCCATCTAAACCTTTTCGATCCTACACCAAACCAAACCTAAATCATCCCAAAATACGATTCGAACCTAAACCAAACAACCAGACTCGTTAACAATCACGTATTCCCGGTTCATTCGATTAAAAAATCCCAAAACAAATTATCAGAGAAATCCGGGATTGAAACTCCTCAAATTGTATACAATCCAACTTAAATTCGATCTAAATCTCTTCTAGGATCCATTCAAACTGGTTCCAACACAAAAATCGGTCATACATCAATTCATCACTCGAATTTTCGTTGACACTATCATAATTTGACTGTGAGACTGCAACCTAACCTTCTCAATACCGATCGACCCTATATAGGTTACCATTCGTTCACAATCCACCTCGTAAACCTTTCAGCACAATCAATTCTACCTCACGAACACCTTTCAGTCAAAAACCGAAATCGAGTTCTCCGATCGGAATCCCGTAGTCGATCTCCTACTTCCGGCATCAATTAGACACTGATCATTCCTAATTCTATTTCAATCCATTAAGACCACTGTGCTGTTTAATTTCATTAGTTATTCCTAATTCTACAGATTGAATCCGAGATTCGTTCCGTAGTCTGTGTTCTTACTCCGATCACGATTCCATCTACCGCAGGTACATTAAACACTATCAATCAGCTCGTTTTTCTATTTCAAATCGAACCCCTCAAACAAATCCATCGACCAAGTTGTCTAGAGTTCGATCGAAAGGGGTTAAAGGCCTATTAGGGCTCAAACACAATCGGGTCGGGATGATCCAAACCGGGCCAACTAAGATTGTGTGCGTTTGGGCTTCGGACAAAATTCGACCCAACTGGCCCATTCAAACTCGTGTAATTTGGGCTAAGACGAAAATATGGCCCACTGGTTGTTCAATCTGCTTCTTTTTGGTTAATTATAAATTACGAAATAAATTATAATAAATCATTAAATTCATTTAAGTTTTATAAAAATCATATTTTCTTCTAAAATATGTTATAAAAATAGTTTAAGAACTTGGTTTGAATTTAAATTCAATTTAAATAAATTCTAAACTTATTTCCTAATTTAAAATATTAAATAAACATATTTAAACGGAATATCAATAACATTGTTATTATCCTATATTTAAATAAGTGAATTATTTAAATATAACACCTTATTTCTAGTTTAATAACCTAGAACCATTTATCATTAACTTCTGTTTACATTTCCATTCTAAGTCGAGTTCCGACTACTTTACTAGGTAAAACTAGTTTGTGGAAAATACTCGATCAGCTTTGACTTTTTCTCACTAAGTAATTAATTTCCAAACCCCATTTTTAAAACCTTTTGAGGCTGAAACATGTGCTAACTTTATTTATTTATTAATTACTTTTCAAATGAGATCATCAATTATGTGTACTTTCGTGCTAGCTACATAAATGTGTTATTATATGTTAATATCTAGTAGTTGTGTTATTGTAAGTCCACCGGTTATTATGTTAGCGCTAATAGTTTGACAAACCCACCTTACTTTGGGGTGATACGAATTCGGCCCTACTTTTTGTCCCTTATTCTGATTGTTGGTAGTATCTTACATGATAACATTTTTACGAGATGGTTAATGTCCCTAATTGTTAAATATCATGTTATATGAGGTGGTGTCTCATAGTTGGTTGAATATCTTGGTTAATAACATATCGGGGTGTCCATGG
>WOUH02000009.1:2458499-2471173 GCA_009936405.2 Stevia rebaudiana
TTATATTATTAGTTGGACATATTTTCAACTTGGTTTTAATGTTTTATAACTAAAATTAGAAATTAAAATTGGATTAGGGGCAGATTGGGGGACGATCACAAAATTTTATACCACTCGAAAAAAACGTTTCACGGTGGACGGCTGCTCCCCCATTACATGTGGCTACGCCACTGGTCGGCGTGGTGGGGTGTGGCGTGGTCTGCACCACGGCGTGGAGAGGGAGAGTTGATTTTTTTTAATTTTTAAAAATTTTTCAACCAATCATAATATACCACATCATCATCTTATTTTTTACTCATATATCTCACCTCCACTCACCCATTACACCTATTTTCCATCACCTCTTATCTCTCCTGTTAGGTACTGAAGCGTCATAACCTACCCATTCTTCACTCCCTTACCACTACGCATAGTCTTGTAAAAACAAAATTTTGTAACATTTTGTAAATGTAACTTTTTTAAGACTTCCACAGCATCATAAACTTAAAACATTTGGGACCATTTGAATGTATTTTAAAAAAAGTTTCAGAATACGAGTTTTAGAGTCAGTCATCGATTTTTATGAATCCGTATCTTTTAAGATGCATGTTAATTTGATCTTAGGAGTATATCTTTAATGTGTGAACCATATCCATAAGATAAATATGTTACTCCATACTTTCACTTCATAAATAATATTTGTTGGCAATCAGCCGTATATATACGAAATTTGTTCTCAATCAGGATACTTTTATATATCAAATCATTCAATACCTAAATATGTGTAATAATAATATATTTTAAACTAAAATAATATATTTATTTATTCGTAAATTGTTAACTCTAAAGGGACAAGTTTTACAATAGTTTATAAATATTCCTTTGACTTTAAGAATTTTAGTAAGTCCCACTTCTGGAATATCACCAACCTTATTCTGACTTCATATAACCGCGTTGGGGATCTGCACACTGATCATCTTTCGTTCTGGCACTTTCATAGATACATAATTATTTTGTGATTTTAAGATAAAACTATTTATAAAGAAAACTATTAAAAAGCAAGCTATGCAAGTTATTTATGATAAAACTTTTCAGCTACAATTATAATGATACTTATTACTAATCTTGGCACTCTATTGTTTGGGGATTTTATGAGTATTAATTTAGTTAATTCTGACGGGATTAACCTAACATCTATGAGTTTATACTAAAAAGGACGAAAACTATGAAAAGTGTAAGAAATGGGTCAAATGAAGACGATTTGATCACCACCATAATCGGGTTCATAAGTCGTAACAACGTTTGAACACTGGTTACTGGGTTAGCAAACACGCCCTTTAACAAGTTATTACGTTGCACGCCATTTAACACGTTATTACGTTAATGTCATCATACCAACTAGTTACATAGAGCGGCTTAAGAAAACTTGTTAAACAATAATCCTTATGGTTAAACATAAAACTGATAGCCATGCCTTTAGATGTAAGTATTCAAGACGAGGCTTGCACCTCTTTTATGACAAACATTTAAACATCAACTAATGTAAGTAAATCAGTAATGCACCAAATTGTTTTGCTAAATGCAATGATTCGGTGTATATTAAAGGTTGAGAATTAGAATATTGAGTAAGTCACTTGTGAGTTTTGTTTTGAGAACAGATGATTTATAAATAAAAAACACCTAATTTATAAATAAAAACACCTACCGACTAGAAAGAAAGTAGTCAATTGCAAGACCAACCAAAGCAATTACACAAATGGTGGATTTAGACCATTCAGCTCATCAATTAATTAATGTTAGACTTAGGATTTCTACTAGAAAATCACCCAAATGAAGTACTAACAATTAAATAAAAATATACTTTCAAAGATAGTCACTCTAGAATCTCCGAAATCACATAATGTCTACCAAACTGTAAAAAAAAGATCAAACAATCACCCAATATGATACGTCCCCATGCCTTTGGCTCCCATTTCACGTCACCTCCCATGATTTCATATTCATTTTAATTTCATACATGTAGTAGTAGTAATTAACTACCCATGCTACCATCTCATGTTTTGATTAGTTCATGCATGCATTTATATTTTCAATTTTCATCTCTATAATTTAAATTGTACGTGGATTAAGACAACGAAAAGTGTAACCGGCCCGTATGAATATGTTGTAATCATGTACTGTAATGACAAATTTTTGTCTAGCTAATTTTTTTTTTGAACAGGAAATTGTTAGTAGTTAGTATCACCAAGTTAGTATAAATTACACCCTTGCCTGGATTTGAACCCAGGACCTTCAAGAGAAGATTTGCTTTTAGGTATAAGTAATATGATGTTTAAATTATAAAAATTAGTTTAATTAATACATAAATAAAAGCAAATGCCCATATATTTACACTTTTTTCTTAACTAGTAAATCCATAGTACTCTTACTCCTAATTACTCCAAATATTCGTCCTATGTCTAGATTTAAACCCAAACCCCTTTTCTAAGAGACATTGTCTATGTCAAGTGTGTTAGTCTCACGTTAGTAAAAGAAACATACCTTTGCATAATATGAATAACACTAATATATAATGTTACTTAATTATTTTCGAGAAACTAATTACTAATTATTATATATAGTAAACTTCATGGAATGAAATAGTATACTACTAAATTTGTGTAATTTTTACTTTTAACACTAAACACCTTTTTTCTCATTTATAACTGTATGTAACTTAGTATTGAATTAATATAAATAATATGTAATAATAGTTTTTTTCAATTTTAACTAATATTATAATTATTTGTAATATAGTTTGTTTACTTTTATACCTTTTAATTAAAATAATATAACGTTTTATAAGATTCCAAAAGTAAGCGCTTGATAACAAGTGACAATTGATTTTACAATGGATAACGCCTTAGAACTATACGTCGGAATGATGAGTTTTTTCTGCTTTATAAATTTTTAGTTTATGTTTTGTAATTTTGAACGTTATAATCAATGTTGAGTTTGCGTATGCAATTCGGTTTCTTGATGCTACGTTTTCGTGCTTGATGATGAAATGTCGGTCCCTTTTTACGGGCTATACTTTGGGTTTTATGTCGGAATAACAACCGTTTCGACGAACCTTTTTGTATACGTTATAATTTTCAAGATTGTGTAACGACCTCAGGGGCACATAATGCAACACATGCATAAAGTTTCTATTCATGGTTATGGTAGAATTCCCACCGCAATGCGCAACCTAAATATTTATAGTCAAACAACTAAAAATCAAATTTATTATTTATGCATATTCATTTGCAAAAATATGTTCTTGTGAGTCATTTATGTAAACGATTAAAATTCAGTCTATTACAAATAACTATATATAGGACCACTTATGTCTTATGTCAATTAGAATATAGGATAGTGGAGAAGATCAAAACCCACCACTTTGCTATGAGATAAAAAAAACCTAGGGTAAGATAAACACTTGGGATTGGTCCCTATGGTACAATTGTGCTTTCTGTTCCAGAATTTGTGATGGTTTTGGTTTTTTTTTTTATCCCGTCGTTGACTTGCTTTGTACGTAATTTTCTTTTCTGGCTCATGGCTACTTCTAATAAAACTTCCACTGTCCAAAAAAAAAACTTTTATCAATCCAAAAAGAATATATATATATATATATATATAGGAGCCAGATCCAATTAATACATATAGGGATTTTCATGGTAAAACCTTTGTGGGATAAGCATTGTCCTAATTATGGATGTGAAACCAAAGAGATAGTAAAACCTAATTTCGCCTTTTTTTCTTAGAAACCAACGTGTCCCGCTTAAATTGATTAGCCCATGACTGATCAAGAGTCGAGATTTGCGGGTGTGAACATGTTTTGAAAGTTTATCTACCGCAATGAAACATAATTTGTGAGGTTATGTATCATTATGAAACATAATTTGCTAGCTAGTTTATGTCATATAAACACTTTATTTGGTTCTTTCATTTAGGCATTAATATGTGTACCACAATGAAACATGATTTGAAATATAAGGTACCATCTAAAATTAAATGATTAGATGTGCGACATTGGGATAAAAGTACAGGTATGCTATTTATTGAACTTAAAAGTTAAAACGTACACATAGACACACATTAACACTAAATAAAAATTTGAACCATTTCTAATGATTTATAGGCAAGTCTATTTCTTTTGTTATTAACTGCAGTTCTTGCAACTTTGTATGGAATATTGTATTAAAATTACTGTAACCATATATGGAACCTTGAAGAAGAGTCTTAACTAGATCTTTAGCCATGTCAACGTCACTAAATGTATTATCTATTATTATTTAATTTAATATATTAAAAGTTATATAAGAAAGGGAAATTTAATTGACATTAAATTGTTGGGATCTCAAGAAAGAAGTTCATGCTTGTGTTGTGAAAGTGGCATACCCACACCCGGCCACATGGTGGCTCTTATGTAAGTTGGCCTACCACATTGAAGAGTGATTAAGATATGACTAAAACTAATAGAACAAAAGATGTTAATTTAATATTATATAAAACTATTTTGTATTATTATTTCCTTTATAATTGAAACCCAAGAGTCAGATATTTTATCGTATTTTCAAAATACGAAAGCGAAAGTCCTAAAGGTAGACGGGGGAAGTCATTTATACGTACTACTATAAAATCTGCAGGAAAAAAGACTGATTATAACGTAACATTAGAGCTGAAAAAGTTGATACATGTACACAGTTTTCGCTTGATTTGGATCTTGAATATAAAGTTTATGGAATGTTCTAGATTAAGTTTTATTTATAAGAATAATGATGGGTAAATAGAAAAAGGATGAATGATAGTAGAAACTTGAAAGTTGTACCTAGCTAGTAGATACAAATCTATCAACTATTTAGTTCCGATAATATATCATTTCTTAAAAAATACTAATTAATTCGTCAACTCGGTCGATCTCTTCATAGACGTCAACTAATAGCCAAAGTTTGCTCCACCTCCAACACGGTAACACAACTCTCTCTCTCTCCCTCTTCGAATTCAATTTAATTTCTCTCAAATTCATTGTTTTATCGATCAATTCAAGTTGATGGAGCTCACCACGAGGTGTGATCCGGGCATGAGTGACAAAGACGATTCCGGGTTATGATTCATAAGTGTCTACTAAAAAATAACCCTACACGGGTCACCTTTTCTAAGTTCAGTTCTTCTATTTTCCTTGCAACATATAACTGTACGTTTTTCGATCAAACCCTGTAAACTTTCTTTTTTATTAAATTATCATTGACTTGATTATATATATATATTATAGGAGGCAAATTATAATATCACCGTGTCTTACATTTGTTTATTTTGCCCATAGTTGCTTTAATGTTTTTTTAAACACATGGATATATGTTTAGGCTGTGATTCGATTTTCCACTAATATGATAATCATATCTTGTTTTTTTTATAATATCAATATGAATTTTTTTTATTGACCGGCAGACACACACATATCTAAATCTAGTTTTAAATTACGTCACATTTACCTTTAGTAAGATTTAAACCCTTAATCTCTAGTATAGAGATGAGGCTAGCTTCTTAACCACCTGAATGTCTTCTTGAGGACAATCATTATGTAATTTGATCATTAAAGATAAATATGAACTGTAATATTTCTATAACTTGACTTTTGTGTTATAATTAAGCTTAATATGTTAACTAAATTTTTTTAGTGGTAAAACAAAATTTTATATCAGACTTCTTAGAAAGACCTTAAAGCATGGCAACCGAAGTCCATGCAATTAGGTCTATAAACGAAACAAATAAACACGAACAAGCCTTTGTTCGTGTTTGTTTGTTAAACATTCAGCGTGTTTAGAAACGGTTCATAAACACTAACCGAATGAAAATTTTTGTTCGTGTTATTTCATTAAGGAATTATGCTTGTTCACGAACGCAAACGAATATATATTATTTTAATAAACGAAAATTAACATTCTTAATACAAACATTAAACATAGTATCGATTTAAATTATTAAAAAGTTGAACACTTGGTATAAAAGTTACAAACATAGAAAGTTTTGCCCAATTTAAATAAAAATCATAAGCATAAAAAGGTAAGGTAGTAAATGAAATATTGAAAATTTATAGAAAACACATTTAAAAAAAAATAACATAAATAAACGAACGTACATGAACACATTACTAAATGTTCACGAACACAAACGAACAAACCTGACCTCTGTTCGTGTTCGTTCATTTATTAAACGAACAGACACAAAGAACTTCCAACCTAACGATTCTTGAACCGTTCGTCGAACGTTTAGTTCGTATATACAATTAAAACACATGTAACAATAATAATATTATATCTACTTACCGACAAGGCAACAACCCAGTACATGGATTTGAGAAACGATTATAGTCATCATCATGGATTGTATCCAAATGACCATAAAGCCCATAATCTCCATCAAAACATAAAGCCCAATATCGATCTTGTGGGCTCCTTCTAATGGCATTTATATTATATTTCTTTTAGATTTTCTCATACTTCTCTTTATCAATTAGACATGTAAACGGATTTATTAAAGTTACCTTTATAAATACGTGGATGGGGGTAAACAAGGTAAAGAAATTGTGCAAGGGATCGTGATCATGGCTATTTGGACCATTTGGACTGCTCGCAGTGAAAAAGTCTTTAACCAAAGGAGCCTTAAGACTATAGAGATTGTTTATCAAGATCGTTTTTTTGGTTTAAGTAGAGGTTTGGTTGTACTAGTCTTGATTGGAATTATTGGTGTAAGAATCTGATGTACATGTTGTAGTCGGTTTGGCGCCAGTCCATGATTTGCGAACCTGGTTCTTTTTTATTGCAGTTGAATGTTAAAAAAAATAGACATGTGAGAATGGTTGCATGTAAAATCTCTAAATCTTTAAGATTTTCACATATTTTTTAACCGCCAAAATAGAAACTTTCTGCTCTACAATTACTCGACTCTTAAAATCATCCTTCTCTAAAACACTTAATTTGAACTCAGAACCAGTTGACACTAGAAAATAATTATGCAAATTCTTATAAATAGCATACACGTTCTAAAACATGAGATGATATTAAGAATAAGAGCAACCATTATGGAGTTCTTTTACCTTTTTATTGTTAGCGTGATTGATTTGAACAACCTCTTTAGCAATTTGCTTGCTTTCACTTTGCTTCTTACAAAATATTCACTTGTTTTTCTCCATAACCTAACCAATTAAAGAATTTACTAATACTTTCTTATTGTCAATTACTTTTGCAAATTTCCCAAGTAATAGTTAATTCAGTTCAAAAAAAATTATAATGCTCACATTAATTAATAAATTATTGCAGCTCATGAATCATAGTCATTCCCTAAATAGCTTTAAGTTCTCATTTATACATTTTGGAGCACATGTACACCAAGATCTCACAATCATTATTTCTCATTGATTTTCAACCCACAAAATGAAAGTTCAAGATTCTGCTAAATACAAACAAAATATAGGAAAAGCAAAATCTACATTTAGAAGTGAAACATAAGTGAGAAATCTTATTATCTTCCAACCAAATCATACATCATTAATGAAAGATTTTCCCATTTAAATCATCAAAAAACTCAGAAAATGTTTACTAATAACAACACAAACAACATCATCAAACTTTTTCAAAACCTTAATCCTTATACTTCATGTCAGCCAACGAGAATCCGGGCATATCAAACGAACCAGAAAACTTCTCAACATCAGCTTTCAATTGTTCAATTTCCTTGTTATTAATCAAACCCTTGTTAAAATCCTTCAACAATTTCCCAAATTCCTTCTGAATGCTCAAAGTAATTTGGATCGCGCGGTGCAAAAACTCGCCAATTTGTTCAAAATCTTTCTCAACCAAACCCCTTGATGTCATTGCAGGTGTACCTAAATCATTCACCCATTCAATTCATTCAAAAACACCACCCAAAACACACACAATATAAATATTAATTATCGCGTTACAAAATCATACCGATACGAACACCTCCCGGAGCTAAAGCACTACTGTCACCAAATACAGCATTCTTGTTAACCGTAATGTTTGCAAGATCACAAAGCTTCTCAACCTTGTTTCCTGTAAAAATAATAAATAAAGCATCAAAATTTATTAATCTTTTATATAATCTTGGAAATTTGAATGTGACCCATATACTCTAAAAAAAGAAATAAAGCATCAAAATTTATTAATCTTTGATAAAATCTTGGAAATTGGAATGTGACCCATATACTCTAAAAAAAGAAATAAAGCATCAAAATTTATTAATCTTTTATAAAATCTTGAAAATTGGAATGTGACCCATATGAGTACATGACCATCATGAGCCATGACCATAATGAAACATGACCCATGATCAATGAACCACTTACCGGTTAATCCAAGAGGACGAAGATCCCACAAAACAAGATGGTTTTCGGTTCCACCGGTTACAAGTTTATACTCTTTGCTCATCAAGTATTTACCAAGTGCAACCGCATTGGCTCTAACTTGTTTAGCATACGCCTTGAACCCGGGTGACATGGCTTGTTTCAACGCAACAGCAAGTGCGCCGATTTGGTGGTTGTGGGGTCCACCTTGAAGAGCTGGGAAAACAGCGAAATTGATCTTGTCTTCAAAGTCATAAACCGCGTCTTCTGGTTGACCCTTTTTTGGAGGTTTTGGACCCTTGCGGTAAAAGATCATACCGGCTCGCGGTCCCCTGAGACTCTTGTGGGTTGTGGTTGTGACCACATCACAGTACTCAAATGGGTCTGCAGCTTCCTATTAAACCCCAAACAAATCGTAATTAAAGATTTTAAAGATCAAGCAGATCAATTTCAAATGTTGAATCATGGTCAGTAACTTGATAAAGATTCGATCTTTACGTCGTTTAGATCTATAGATCTGTATCGGTTTCAAAACCCTAACGTGGATCATGTTAATCTTCAATGGGCGGATAATGCAGCATTGCAGCACTCTACTGTTGAACTGTAATGTATGTACAAATTTGGGGATCTAATTACTAACTTAAATGATAATATCAACATAATTCTTAAATTCAGATCCAGAAATCAAACCCAAATCAAATCCTTATCAGAGATCCAGCCGGCAATTTCCAATTTAGAATCACGGTAAGTAACTTGACAAAGATTCAATCTTTAAATAATCTAGATCTACAGATCTGTATCAATATCAAAACCCTAATGTGGATCATGTCAATCTGAATTGTAAGATTGTAATCTACATGTTCTATTGCAATTAAGAAATGCAGCACCCTACTGTTCTGCATCTAAGTTTTCGGATCTATTTACTAATTTAGATAATCAGATAAACAGAATTGTCAAATTCGATAAAGAAATCAAACCCATATCAAATCAATAACACAATTCAATCATAACAAGATCTAGAAACTGCAATTACACATACCTGAGCAGCAACAAGACCACTGATATGAGCCATATCACACAGCATCAATGCACCACATTTATCAGCAATCGCTCGAATCCTTTTGTAATCCCAATCTCTAGGGTATGCACTTCCGCCACAAATGATCAATTTGGGTCTAAAATCCAAAGCTTTCTCTTCCATTTTCTCATAATCAATATACCCAGTAGTCGAATTCACCTTATACGGCAAACTCTCGAAGTAAATCGAAGTCGCCGATATCTTCTTCCCACCTGAAGTATAATACCCATGAGTCAAATGTCCACCTGACGGTAAATCAAGCCCCATGATCCGATCATGTGGGTTCAATAGAGCAGTGTATGCTGCGAAATTGGCGGGAGAACCGGAGTATGGTTGCACATTGACGCCCCATTTTGTGGGATCTAGACGGTAGGCTTGTAGAGCTCGACTCCGGCAGAGGTTTTCGATTTCGTCGATGAATTCGTTGCCGCCGTAGTAGCGGTTTCCGGGCATACCTTCGGAGTATTTGTTGGTTAACGGGCTGCCGAGAGCTTGAATGACGGCGAACGAGGTGAAGTTTTCCGATGCTATGAGTTCGATGCCGCGACACTGACGGCGTTTTTCTTTCTCGATCAGGTCGAAGATTTCGGGGTCGGCGGCGTCAAGGGAGGTGTTTCCCCATTCGTTGACGGGATCCATGGCGGAGATGGGTGGTGATTGGCCGGAGATGGTTAGAGATAGAGGGAGAAGTTGGTTGTGGTGGTTCGAGTTTTTTTGGAAGTGGGGGAGGGTTTTAATAGGCAATTGGATGTTTTGGAAACTACATCTTTAGTCCTTGAAGTTTTGATACTTTTTTAATTGTGATTTTTATAAGCTTGGTTAGGTGTCACTCAAGTTTTCCTTTTCACTAAAAAGACAACAAATGTTTTGTGATATCTTGAATGTTAAGCGACTTGTGTGTCAAGTCATTTCCAATTCTTTGTTTCATTTTACATACTTGAAAGGGTAAGGTTGACCTAATTTACTATGTGTTTAAGATATAAAAGTTAAATGATAAAAAGTTTTTTGTTTCTTTCTAATTCGAGTCTAAACAGGTAAATTACCCACTTATTTTAGGTTGCTTCTTCGGTATGTAGTAAGTGAAATGTTAGTTTTAAAAGTGAATCGACTCTTGACAAGGAATCTGCTACATGCCTAGATACCTGGTTCAGTTTAGTTTATTAGATTTGTCTATGTTTGAAACGGATCGCCTTGGTTGTACCAAACTCTTAAATGACAAAATTGGGCTCAGTGTCACGTCTGTTTATAGTCCAAATGGGTTCCCCGGACCCAAAAGCCCACACACTACGAGCACAGTCTGCATAAACATCCCGGTGGCAAAGGCCCACGCGTTGGCAAGCAGCCAAAGCCCAATCCCAAGCGAACCAACCCATCAACCAGGTGGTAGCCTGCTTCGCGATAAAACCCTCGGGGCAGCCGCTTTATGTGAGTTTTTTTACATTATGACTCCACAAAGAAAAGATTAAATCGTTTATTTATTGTTTCAATGTAGTAATATATAAAGATTTAAATTTTAAATTCTCTATGTTGTACTTTTTCTAAAATCAATCCTAGTAACAGACCGCTGAAATTACTGGAATGATTGTTAAAAGTTAAAACGTCAAACCTGTAAATAGAGACATCATGGCGTCATTTTTAAGTTGGTTTTGATAATCGTAGTTGAGACACATTCTCAAGGGTTGGTGGGGGTGGGTTGGTGAAAATGGCATAATAGTCTTTTTACGTTTATCAACCATGTTCCTGCTTGTGTTTGGCTCAACTAGTTGGATATTAAATTAACCATAAAGTCAATTTTTTTGTCTTATCTAGCTATGCATTTCCAATTATACCACTCAACAACTCTCTACTCATCTTAAGGAATATAGTATTTTGTATACCCGTTTTGACACTCGATATACATATTCAAATTAGAAAACTAACATCATTTACTTACAGTATTATTATGATCCTTAGTTTTTTACTTTTGTAGAGATCTAAAAAAACTACATATATACATTATATAAGGAAAAAATATATATATAAATTTAAATCACATTGTCAAGTTGAGCTCTACAACGTTAGTTCTAATTACTATCTCTTGAAATAAAAAGTTATTAAAATATAATATCTATTTAAAAATGATGAAAAAAACTTCATCATTGAGTTTTCTTGAAATCTTTCGTAATAAGCTGTGGTTTACTTGATTACAATTAGGGGTGAGCAAAAAACCGAATTAACCGATATAACCGAACCGAAAAAACCAAAACCGAAACATTCGGTTCGGTATCGGTTATTCCTTTTTCAAAAACCGAAATAACCGAACAGAACCGAATCACCTAGTTTTTATAATTTTTTTATAAATATATTATTGTTTATATAAATTTAATATGCGTTTATGTATATATATATTATTATTTTTATTTGCTTTATAGTACTTATTGAATAGATTAATCTCTTAAAGATTTATATATCATCATTAGATAGTTCTTATATGTTTTGTAATTATAGTAGTATATTCATACATCAACTTTTATCATTAAATATGTTAAATTGTTGAAAACGGTTTAATTTACAAAGGCGAAATATGTTTCCCAAATATTGATTCATATCGTCTCATAAATCACTTTATGAATTATCTATTAATGGTCTAGATTTTTGCATTTTTAACGTTTTGTTACTTAGAAATAACAAAAAAATAAAATAAAATATAAAAAACCGAAAATAACCGAAAACCTAACCGAAACCGATAATATAACCGAAAAACCAAAAACCGAAAAAACGAAACCGACCGATTATTAAAAACTAATAACCGAACATTTCAGTTATGGTTACGGTTTTAGGCAATAACCGAACCGAACTGAACCGTGCACACCCCTAACGTATACAACTACCAACAAAAAAGAAAGTTGGGAATAACCTTATGCACAGTAATGGGTATGCATAGTATACTCGAGAAGATCCTGCTACAAATGTGGTTGACAATATATTCTTTTGTAGTAAACAATCATATGATTGGTGGCATGCGTTCCCACATGTTTTGCAAATCGACGACACATACAAAACAAACATGTACAATATTCCGTTTGTTCAAATTATTGGTGTCACATCCACACTCCGAACATTTTGTGTGGCTCATGCGTTTATTTCTAATGAACAAAAAGAGAATTACTTGTTGTCACACCCTGACCGGCGGCGGAAACACCGGCCGTGACCTCAATGATTGTTCACAGCTCAATGGTTAACTATTAA
>WOUH02000009.1:2506678-2520671 GCA_009936405.2 Stevia rebaudiana
GGAACGGTCAAATTTGACCCCAAAAACTGTAAAGGTCAACCATAAACGGTCAAATTCCCAAGGAAACCCAAAAGTCAACCATGGACGGTCAAATTTGACCCAAGAAGCTCCAAAAGTCAACCAGGAACGGTCAAATTTGACCCAAGAAACTGTAAATGTCAACCATAAACGGTCAAATTCCCAAGGAAACCCAAAAGTCAACCAGGGACGGTCAACTTTGACCAAAGAAACTGTGAAAGTCAACAAGGAATCATCTGCAGTTACAGTTACTGATGAGGGTAAAAAAGTTGAGAAGAAAAGTAAAGGGTTACCATCATGGATGAAGTTTTTGTGTTGTTCGATGTCAACTGAAAGATGATATAGATATGATATTGGTATTGATATTGAATCATATGGTTATATTTTTTAGTATATTTGTGAATTTTGCATAGTTTAACACAATGAGAGATGTTAAACTTTTGATATACAAAGATTTGGGGAATTTTGGTTTTTGTGTACATGGTTTTTGGTTTCCTTTTATTTTGAATGAATGTGTTTAAATATAGCACTATCTTGCAATGTATGGCGGGAGTTGTTTTTGAGTTTGACTTTATAAGGATTTACCGTTTACGATATACACTGTAAAACAAAAATGAGTTCAATCAGTTCTAAAATTTAAACACACTTGTGATAATAATATATTTTAAACTATAATTAAGTTTCAATTATGATAATAATCACTAATAAAAAGGTGGTTGAATGAAAAACCTATTTTATATTCGCAAGTTACAACTCAGCACTAAACGGAAATTGCCAAATTGCCAAATTGGTGATGTTGTCTACTTTGACTTTACAATCCAAGTTGTTAATTGTTGGCCAATTTACCAACTAGTGTTTTATACGGCTTTTACATTAATAATACATACTCATGTTTTGCCCGATTTTTTTTTTAAATGGGTTATTTTGAGATGAGGCAATGGTTTTGGGTAAGATTTGAAGTTGCTTTGATTTGTAAGAGCTCCGTAAATGGCAAATTCGTGTCAACACATCACGTGAGATTTGGTATATCTTAAAATGTGATGAATTCACCACGTATTTACGGAGCTTCTACAAATCAACGAAACTTCAAATTTTACCAAAAACCATTACCCCATCTCAAAATAACCCATTAAAAAAAATATGTTTTGCTCGTCTTATAGAACTAGCTTTGTAATTTTTTTAGTTATTTTAAAATGCTTTCAATGGATGTTTACAATTTGAAAGGCTAGATAGTTGTTTGGTTTTCTAAATGCTGAACTTATGTTTGGTGTATTTTCTTTGTATGTTGTTTTTGATGTTTTGGGTTGGCCTCTAGTTTCTTGATACGGTCCATCTTGGTGGAATAAAATCTTGTTTGCCATTTTATAAATAAACAAAAAATAAATAATTTAACCCACATGTATATATCCTTTCAATCACACTCATTTCAATAAAAACTCAGTAAATGCATTTTTAAAAACACGGTCCAAAATCTTAGCTCCAGCCGTTAAGAAAGTCCCCCAAAATAAATGCACCACCTCATTCATTAACTTCCCACATTCATTATTGATCTCTCATGTTTAATTCACTATCCTTTCAGTATGGTATGGTATAAAGGGAGACGTGTAAAACTCTATACACATAGTCCGTAAACATAGTTTGTACATGTTTCTTCATTTCATTATGTATTGGATTTTATAAAACAAGCACTATATATATATATATATATATATATATATATTCAATTCAACCTGCTTTTGTTTTAATTTTTCATTCTGATTCCATCAGAGTTTCACAAAACACTTCTATTTCTTCCAATAGTCCCTCATTTAGAGATGATTTTGGTGTAATGAGGTTTATAAGAACCTCATAAACTTTCCCCAAATCATCAGGGAAAACAACCATCATCTTAGTGTCCTCCGTCTCGTCTTCTTTAACATCCTCTAAGTAAACACGTTTTCTGCATGCCTGCATGCAAACACCAGATTAACAATTAATCTTATAACATTAATACTTAAAAACAACTAATCTTATGACATTAATACTTAATCACCTGAAAAAGCTGATTTAGGCAAGCAATATGCTTAGAGTTAAGAAACCCCGAACGAATAAGTTCCCGAAATAATATCACCGTCTCACGAGTTATATTACCCGATGAAAGATTTTGAATAATACCAGATATACAAGAATCATCAAACACATTAGATATCCATTTAGGAACTTGCTTCAGTTTAACCATCAAAACCGCCATCTCAACTGCTGGCTTGTGATTAATCATTTTATATTTTGATGACAAACTCGAAACAACCAAATTCATTACCAATTCTTCAGTTATCAATCGATACCAGATGTCGGTTTCAACTTGGTTTTCCCATTTAACAGCCATTGATATACAAAGGCCACAATTTGTAGCCACCCTGATATCACTGTCGAAAATTAAGCCTTGAAGAACAGAGATTATGGACCGTATATGATGCGTATGTTCTTTGACTTTGATTTTGACTTTATCGGGTTCTTTACATTTTTGTTCTGTTATTCTTTGAAATAGTTCGAGCAGGCAGTATGAAGATATGAGTTTGACTGGAGTTGACCCGAAATGCAGCAGCCTGCATAATTCATGACAATGAACGCTGATATAACATAACGACTGTTGGCTTCTGTTTTCACTTTCAAGTAAACTTTGTGCGTTTTTGATTCCTGGTAGAATAACATGCACACTAAAAACAAAACAAAAGGTTTTAAATAAATAAAAATCATACTATTTTTGTTCTAAACTAGGATTTAAGGTTTATAAATATAAGTAGAATAATAATAATAATAATAATAATAATAATAATAATAATAATAATAATATTATTATTATTATTATTATTATTAATTCTACCTTTTGAGACAGAAGTAGTTAAGCATGAGAAAAAATATTAGGGTTTCTCCAGTTTGTGTTGACTCATCATGATCATACAACGCAGGTCCTTTTAAGCAACTTTCATGGATTATTTTGTTAACTAGTGAGATTAATTGGGTGTTCAAAAGTATGGTCTTGGAAGCTTCTAGAAGGTTCTGGTGGAGAGAGTGATGCAAAATTAGAGAAAGAATGCCAATCACCAGAAGAGCTTCTTGAGTGCATCCAATTTCAGTGATTGTAGAGATCAGATAGTGCATCAACTACAAAACATGTAACTTGTAAGGTCAAATTAGTCATTTTCATAAATCAGTTTATTAATAAAAGGTATAGAATAGATTACCTCTGTTGCAATTGTAATCCAGTCATCATCATCGGATAATGAATCTGAGTTAACTGATTGTAATATTGTAAAAACTAGTTGACAAGTAGGATTAAATATCTCTTCAGAAGAAGATTGATGATGAAAAATATTTTGGATTGCAAAAGATATTCCATTTAAGCATAATTGTCCTGAAGCAGGTGGAAATAAAATAATAACTGATGAAATTATATTTAACATCTTGATGATGTCATCCTCATGCCCGTTTTCTTCTAGAAGCTCTCTCAATAAACATACAACTAATTTGGCTCCATAGTTGTCTCCAGATGCTACCAATTCAGCAATTTCTTTTAACTTTACAGTTTCAGTATCATTGCAAACAACAATATGGTTTTCATGTATGAAACATCTTCTACACCATCTTAAAATTTGAGTAGATATATATTTACAAATTTTCTCTTGTTGAAACAACCATTTTAGTGATGTTTTGTGAATTCTTGTTGATAGAGTTTCACTTTGTGTTTCGGTTAGAAGATGGAAAAGGGTATTTTCGGCATCTTGACTGTATGGTATTTGGTAAGTTAGTTTGGCAAGACCTCGATAAAGCGCGTATAGATTTATGAATATTTCTGTTATTAGCGGTTTGACAATACCACCGAAGATTTCTGAACTATTGAGTAAAATGTATTGCTCTAAAGAAGCTAATACCATCCTATCATCTGCAAGCCTTTGGGGAAAACATTAAACAATTAAAAACCATAATTAAGAATGTGATAACATTAATCTGGCAATTATTGAAATATATTTCATAATCTTCAAGCAGAAAAGAATCAAGTATTGAACGATTTACCTTCTTATTTCCATAAAAATTAATTATTGTTTTTATAGGTGATCATAAAAGCGACAATATGGGCGGGTCGTTTGAGTTGTGCAAAAAAGTCAAAGCAGGATTTTTTTTATGTATCGAAATGAGTTGGGTTCGGTTGACCAGAAACACCTTTCGTCCAGCTTGTTTTATGTTCAATTAAATGATAAAAGTTATTTCTAAAAAGTTGCTTATTAAATAGATTTTTAAGAATTAAATTTACATTTGAACCGTTTGACTATTTTTTAATTTTTTTTACCTGTTTGACTTTAGAGATAAAAACAAAACCTGAATCGACCCATTAATGAACAAACGGGTTAAAATTTTGACACATCTAAGTAATCATATTTAAAAAAAAAGGTCAAACAAGTCATCATGAAGATTTAGTTACCTGTCGTCATACAAGGAGCTGGTATAAAGTATCAACAGAACTGCAGATTGACAGCAAAAAACATCCTGATTATGGGATCCTTTTTGTCCAAGAAGAAACAACAGATCAACAGGATCAGATGGTAAATGCAAAGCAACATCTCTAACAAATTGACCCGATTCATTTCCAATAATCACATCCAAAACAGAACTCAACAAGAAATAAACTCTCCATTTCATCTTCTCACTAGGAAAAAGACCTAAACAACCAAATGAAAAACTAAACCACGAGGATGAAACCAGAACATCCACAAATCCCTTAGGTTGGAACTCAGACTGAGTCAGTATCACGTGAAATAACTCAAGTACACCCATCGCGATATCCTCATCGATCTCGTTAATGCTCGTTGAAACCCAAGGCAATAGTTTAGTTTCACATATGTCTAGTATACCGTCACGCAGACCCGTATAGTTTAAATTTACGGTATATTCATACGCCTCTTTAAGAAGGTACAAAGAGTGTAACATTTGGGATGAATGATCTCCATAATAGCTTAAACAAATTGTAATAATGTACCTTGATATATCTTCAAATGACTTTGCGATAGTTAGATTTCCATGAGAAGATGGAGATTTCATGAGAGCAACAACAATTGAGCAAACTAGAATAAATGTTTCTGGAAGCATGTTGGCATCTCCATCAACATGTTTCTTGAGGATTCCTGTTATTACAAGACTTATTTCTTCGATAATGGAAGTTGAAATGATTCCAGGACAGTTTGAAACACAATCTGATAGAAGTTTTAGTGATTGACATTGAGCAGGATGAAATGGAACTTCAAAAACATAACGGAAAACAGAAACAAGAGTCGTGAACCCGATAGCAAGCCTTTGTTTGAAAACTATTTCTGCAACTGATAACAGATCAAGAACTTGTAGGGATGAACTGACAATTGAATCTTTTTTACACCCTGTAACACATAGAAGTAGACTTTTAGTTTTTTTTTTTACAACTACAATCTGCAGAATCTAGACCTAAAATCAAGGGTTGTTTGGTTTGAGGGTAAGAGATTGACCCGTTGTATACTTGTATGCCATATTAAATTAGATTATAAAATGTTGAACCTACCTGACAATCGTAAAATTTCAAAAACATAGTCAGCAATATTCTCCTCAACAAGAACTTGAACCTCTTTTTCTGAAACACCTCCACATGACAAATACAGGTTAATTAAATCCAATGTGGCAGTTTGAACTTCAGAATCTGTAGAAAGCAGAGGTGATTTTATGGCTTCTGTAAACAAGAGATTCAATGGAGTTTTTTCTGGTTCATGCTCTGTTGTTTCCATAAAATTGTCTGCTTCATCGTCATTTTCAAAGATTCCTCTGCGTGCAAGCACGGACAATAATGCTTTGCAGAAGCAATAGAAAACAGTTAGTTGATAGGAGCAAAAAATAATAATGATAATAAAAAACAATTTCAGAAACGATAGAGTATTGACAAACCTATACAGTTCATGCGAACATCATCGCGTTGGGTCTTTAACAAAACTTCTAATGACAAATGTAAGATCTTTGAAGAATGGCCACATAAGACATCACCACTGGTATTACCAAACCATTCGTGCATTACAACACACATTTTGTAAAGAACAAATAGAATCTCGCCTTGGATCTCTTCACTGCTTTTCAACAAATTAATATTAATAGTAAGGATGAAGCACACTGAATATAAGCATATACATAACTATGATATTTAGTTCAACTGTTACCTGGGCAACTGGAGACCTGTTACAAGATTCAGATAAAGCGCGTCTTTGTCTTTGATATATGTGAAGGGATCATTCTTCTGAGAATCCAATAGAACACCTAAGCAGTGTAGCTAAAGCTTGAAAATTAGGCAACTTAATCAGAAAACATATCAGAGTAACACCAAATTGTAACCATTATCACTTGTATCGTATATTCCTATGCTATAGATCCAATTGTAACAAACTGACAAAGTAATAGAACAATTTACTGGTTTAAATCACTATTTTGTTAGTCTTAAATCACATAAGGTTACAATCTGCACATGCAGGAAGTTTATAAGCTACATTACAGTAGTTGCATTAGTGGCAGCAATTTAGGCAACTAACAATGACCAATACAAACCATCCTTTTTGTTTTTTGAAACTCGCAATGATAAATTAAACTGCTGAAGAAACAGAAACGAGTTGAGAGATGCAAACTATCATATCAATCCATACAATAAAGCAGATTGACAAAGTTAATATTCAACAAATTACTCAAACACTTCAAGGAGTACAATATGAATTGACGAACACACAGAGAATATAAAAAACGCACAAACAATTACCATATAAATTTGGCGCCTGCTCCAAGCTAACGAACCAGATGACAACCGATCCGAAACCCTAGCAACAAACTCGCCGTAAATCGAACAATCACCAGAGCTGCACAACTCAGAAATCAAATCAATCGTCTGGTTTGCAAGCGGTTCGTCTTCAAAGGAAGATATCGTGGTTATGATCGGAGAAACTAGGAAATGAGGATGATATGTGAGAAGATTGTGGAGGAAAATAGGTTGAGATATAGCGTGAGAGAGCTGAGAGAGTGCGTATGAGACGTGAACGGTGGGAGAATTAGGGTTTGAGATAAGATTCGATAGGCAGACTAAGCAAATCGATCCGCCTTCTAAGGTTTGGAGTATCAGAGACGAAGTGTGACCTTGTGAGCATGTTAGGTGTTGCCGGTGCCGGAGATGATGGTCGGAGTCTGGCCGTTGAGGATGATCGGAGCTTATGCAGTACATCGTGTAAAGTTTTCCCGCAATCAGGCGTGACCCTGTGACTGAGTGATGATTTCAAATATGGGTGGGGCGCCAATGTTGAGACGCAACGCCGTGCAAACGGTCAAGGCAAAATAGTTTAATTTTGAAATTGAAACAGATTGCTCGACATTTGAAACTCATTTGACGTTTAGAACACGTTTGTTTGGTTTTGGCTTGGTATGAACGGCAGGTTATCGCGGGGTATCGCAATTAAATTGAGTTATTTTTAATTCCAACCACACACACATATATATATATATATATATATGTATATGTGTTTAATATAATGACTAAAAGGCTAACTAAGACAAATACTTTTCATATGCTAATCAAGTCTAACTGGAAACTTTTTGCTTGTGTGCGTTGCAATGCATTTGTAACGGACAGCATGACATGTTTGGGTTTTTTTTTTTTTCGTTAACTGCAAACATGACATGGGTTTGTATGCCTTTACAGTTACTACATACTAATATGTACATCTCTTTGAGAACATTATTATACAAAACCTGAAAAAATAACCAAGCATGAAGCTAAAATACACTCTAAGGAAACCTATGTTGCAAGACATTACTCTCAACCGCTCTACATGTCTACTTTTGCTTCTTTAAAAGTTGCGATAATCTCAAGCCTACACCGGAGGGATTTATGTGTCTTTGTGCTTTATAGATAACAACATAATGCCATAATGTCATGAAATTTGAGAAAGTAAGTCCTAATTGTTTGACTCTATGTCGTATGACATAAGGAGCACAGCAAAAGGAAATACCTAAACCTACATAATGAAACGCAACATAAGCATTAATATCAAGGTTCTTAAAAGGTACATTAGTAATCCTGTTACAATGGTACTACTCTAAGATATATTAACTAGTTCCACCACTTCATAACCTCTATTTAAAGGAAAATCCCTCTTTAATGTTTACACTAATGCAAAGAAAGCAGAAACTCTTGAAGATGGATACTTATGTATACAATTTTCCTTGTTATTTCAAACTTAACTACTCATAAAAAACTACACAACAAAATGACTCACCTATGGCTATATGCCTATACAAGATCGAGGAGCTATGAGATATTATTGGATTAATGTGGTTATACAATACAAAAGTAGGCTCAAGTGGTGAAACAAAAATTATCATATACGTGTGGCCAGTGGCGAAGCTTGAATCAAAATACATAGGGGGCCGAGAATATTTTAGGAAAAAAATTACGGGAAACCGGACTATATACGTAAAAAATTTTGGATAAAAATCCCAAAGTTTACACTGCATAACAAAATAACAGCGGGGGCCTGGGCCACCTCAGGCCCTCACTAAGCTCCACCCCTACGTGTGTCTTTATGTTGATGATATTATATGCACGACATTGTTTGATTGCATACTTGTAGTACATGAAGAATGCATTTGAGATGATTGATATGAGTATTTTGCAATATTTTTTGGGCTTAGAAGTGAAGCAAACAAGCTATGGTGTTATGACCGCAATTTATTGAGCAACTTTGGAATGAAGGAGAAGATTGATTCTGTTTATGAAGTGCAATGATAACCTACAATAGAAGATGGATGTGATAACCGACAAAGTGAACGATGAACTATATATTTCTTTAACAATTGGACTATATCAAATTTGTTTATATATGGGTTTGAACCCTTAGGGGTTGTCTGTTTATCTCTTAACATGATCTTAATGGTTTAACTCTTGCTGGTTCAACACTTAATGTTCAGACTATTTGTTTCGCAAGCAGATGTCTGAATGATTCAAACATTTGCTTCTGAATGTTTAAGCATTATACTGATTTTGGATGGTTAATACCTCTTATTTAAATTGTTCAGACATTTATCTCTGAACGGTTAAGCATTATATTATCTTTTAATGGTTCATACCTCTTACTGGTTCAACACTTAATGATTCAGATCTCTTACTGGTTCAGCACTTACCTATTCAGAAATTGTCAAAGAGCCCCTTAATATTAAAAAGAACAAACCACACTAGCTAACGTAAAAATCCAATGTTTTTTTGTCAAATGTCATTACAATCGTTTAAGATTAACCATTTATTCATGGTAAAATCCCCATAACGTCTATTTAACCAAACTTTTACCGCAAAATGTATATTTGACTTTTTAAACCCCAAAATGTTCATCACAGTACATAAGTCAACTCATGTACACGATCCCGAAACATGTGCAACCCGTTCACGGTTCCCGAACATGCGTCACCTTTAAATGTATGGGCGGACTCCCGTATATTAGAGTAAACTGAGGTTTTTTCGTCCTTATGGTGTTGCAATGCTTAACAGTTTCAATCCATCCTTAACATTTTTTGCTCATAACGTTCAAAGTCCTAACATCTTTCGTTCATTAGCTCTTAACAGAAAGCTATTAAGACTTGAAACGTTATGATTTAAAACGTTAATGTTAACTGTTAAAAGTTGAATTTTAGGGATATAAATTGTTAAGATCTAAAGCATTATGAATGAAAATTCTTAAGACTTAAAACGTTAATGAATGTTAATGTTAAAAGTGATGTGAAACTGTTAACCATTGCAAACCTTACTGATGAAAAATACACTTTACTCTTGAAGATATGAAAGGTAAATATATTTAATTTATTAATAACAAATTTAAATTATTTTGAAATTTAAATATATTTTTTAAGTCAGATAATTTTATTTTTTCTTTAAGAAAAACTTGAAGTTTATGATGTTATACCATATAACAATATATGAAATGATTTATATAAAGTTAGATAGATACTAATAACATAAGTTAATCACCAAGAGTCATAAAATTTCACATTTTGATAAAATATATATGAGTTATAATTAAACTCTAAATATTAAAACTAAGATACTAGATTGCTGATTTGTCTCTCTTTATCACACATAAGAATGTTCCGGCGGTTGAGATGAGAAGTGAGACGTGTTTGTTCAGCTTTAAACGCGGTGGGTCGGAAAGATTTACCAATTACGCACAAAATCAACCAACAAATTACACTTTCTCTCTCTTCTTCGTTTCTACGCGAAAGATCCCCACAAATCAAGAACAAGAGAGAGAAAATCATCATATTTGTTGTCGATCTCTAATTTTATGAGACGCTATAATCATCACCCTCGCGTTCCATGATTCTTTCTTGAAACCGAAGAAATTCAATCGGCGAAGACGATCTCCGCGTTAGGAAATTTTCCGGCCGATTAATTATGCTTTCGTTACAGACCGATCTGCGGCAAGCTCAGCAACAACAGCAATATCAACAGCAGCAGCAACATCAGTTGTTGCAGCAGGCTGCTAGGGTTGTGTATAATAATGGCGATCATCAGCGTGAATCTTCGTTTGTTTTGTCAACGGAAACTGATGCTTCATCGTCGAGCGTCAATCTCAAATTGTCTCAGGGAGTTGACAATCGTGAAGGTTTAATTTTATTTTGCTCTTTACGGTGTAGATCATAGTTGATACCTAGGGTTTGTGTGTATTTTCTGTGTGTAATTATGTTTTTAATTTTCGTTAGCTGAAAGTTCGTTTTAGGGTTTTTCATCTTGGGAATTAAAGGCGCCGAAGTTGCAGTCAAATCTTGTTTAGTTGTGTTCACAGTGATCATAAGTTGGTTTCGTTCTTGTTCTGTTTATATAACATGTGATAAATTTTAAACACAGTTTCTTGTTTCACCAAGTTTTGGGAAATTGGAACCCATCTGGAGCAAATGTTTAGACTTTAGAGGACAAGTATGATCAGATGATCAAGAAATCAAATTTAATGGTAGTAGTAGGCAAACTTCGAATGAGATGTAAGCAAGAGAGCTAAAGATGTTTTTATTTTATTTTATTTTATTTTTTATTTTTATTTTTTTGTGTGTGTTTTTAGGTTGGCATAAAATGTTAGGTCTTTTTGATTGTTAGGTTGAAACCCTCTCTCTGTTTTCATAACCTGTCTTGATATGTTCAAGAATTGTTATTTTTCATGCATTGGATTGCTCGTTTGTGGGTACGAGGAGAAAATAGAAAAATAAGAGATGATGATTACCTGAAAATACTTAGATTACTTTTTAATATCCATTTTTTTGGGAACTGAAGATATGTTTTGTTTAAATGTTACAGCTGATGAAGATATGCTCATGTCTCTTGCTCATCAGAAATACAAATCTGGAGACTTTAGACAAGCATTAGATCATAGCAAGTCTGTTTATGACAGAAACCCTATGCGAACAGATAATCTTCTTCTTTTAGGGGCAATATATTATCAGGTTGGTTGAACGCGATTTATGTACCTTTCTTGTATTCTATTTAAATTCATGGTTCTGACAAAACTTTTTTTTTCTGTTATTTTAGTTACATGACTTTGATATGTGCATTGCAAAGAACGAAGAAGCCCTACGCATTGATCGAAATTTTGCAGAGTGTTATGGGAATATGGCAAATGCATGGAAGGTTAAAAATCGTTTCTGATTATTTTTTTGCATCTTTTATGTATATATGTTCAGCATTATGTAAAGTGTTTTATTTTTTCTGTTTACAGGAAAAGGGGAATATTGATGTTGCTATTCGTTATTATTTAGTTGCAATCGAGGTATGGTGACATTTTAGTTATATTTGTACTGAAAATATTAACTTTTCAAAATGCTACTTTTTGAAGTAATTCATAATGGTTTTAAGGTATATAATGATGTTTGTCTGTGCACCAATGCATTTATTATTGTTTAACGTTCTTGGCTTCTTGCTTTATATATTCAGAACTCAAAAAGTGAAGATAAAATAACTGAACTGATTGAAAAAATTTAACTATGCTATCACCACAAAGTTGCTGGTTTTTATGGGATGATCGTTTTGCGCATCTAGTTTGTAATTTTTGTCACTGCATGATGGTACTTTTTTTTTTAATCATAATCTTAATGTTACATCCTTATAGGGAGATACAGAGGTTTTCTTATTTGCATGATGTATTTCTATTTACTAAACTTAAGATTTGATGAATGCATTTCATATCAAGGTCTGCAATTGCATACAGAGACCATACTATAGTTTCTGCAAACATTTAAGGAAAAAGCCTTGTATTATAGGAGTATACTTTGATAAAATATTGTTGATTATTATTTTTTTTTTTTGCAAATATCTGTAAATATGATTTATGCAGCTTCGCCCTAATTTTGCGGATGCGTGGTCAAACTTGGGAAGTGCTTACATGCGTAAAGGAAGGTTGACCGAAGCTGCTCAATGCTGTCGGCAGGCTCTTTCACTTAACCCTCGTTTGGTTAGATTTTCTCCAATTATTTTTAATTTTTTAATTTATTACATAATTCATTTCTAACAATATTTTTCTTCTTTTTCGTTTTTGTTTTGTTTTGTTTTTGTAGGTTGATGCTCACAGTAACCTTGGTAACTTGATGAAAGCTCAAGGACTTGTTCAGCAAGTAAGATAACTTAACCAACATGTCATCTGATTATGTTATAAATCTGGTTCTATTTTTATTTTTTTTGAAACATGTCGTCTATTGTAATTCACATGTGGGGTCCAGATACATTTCTATGAGGATTTATTCCTTCAAGATTTTATGGGTCACCGGCTATATGTTGAGAAGTGTTTTTTAAACAGGCGTACAATTGTTATGTGGAAGCACTTCGAATTCAACCAACTTTTGCAATTGCGTGGTCTAACCTTGCGGGTCTTTTTATGGAATCTGGTGATCTTAATAGGGCACTTCAATATTACAAGGTATATATATATATATATCTTATATTGCTTCTAGTGTTTGTTTGTTTGTTTGTTTTAATTAGATTTTCAGCATGTGGTAAAATGATCCCATAATTAGTTTGGTTGCTTATAAAACGCCCCAATTTGCAGCATGTGGTAAAATGATCCCATAATTAGTTTGGTTCCAATATGAGTAATCATAATTAATTGCTAGTTGACCAACGCGTCTAGCGATTCTTGCAACACTGTTCAAGTGTATATCTATTATCATGCGTTCTTTGGTTAAATTAATCTACTCTCAACACTGGCCTTGAACATTGCAGGAGGCGGTCAAACTAAAACCAACATTCTCTGATGCATATTTGAATTTAGGAAACGTGTACAAGGTGAAGCTTTATATTTATTTATTTTCTCTAGTAATACTTGTCATATATACATATATACACATTTTTGGATAACATATGGTTACTTTGCACTATATAGGCATTGGGAATGGCTCCAGAAGCTATTGTATGTTATCAGCATGCTCTTCAGTCTAAGCCAGATTATGCAATGGCTTTTGGTGAGTAATACTATTATATATATATATATATATATATAGGATAAGGATCAAATGAAAACCATTAAAATTCATGAAAACCACTATAAATTATGTTTTACATATATGTAACTTGTATATTAAACGTATGTATATCGTATTATTTACGTATATGTATATACGTGGTGATAGTGGTTTTCTTAGTTTTAACTAAATATTGGTTTTCAAAAGAACCCTCCTCTCTCTCTCTATATATATATAGGGTTAGGTTCAAATGGGAAGGATCCTTATGGTAGGAAAGATTTTAATTTTCTCATAACCGACTCAAACGAACTCCAATTGAACCCATTTCAGCGGCGTTAGAACCGTCTCGTCGAACCCTTTAATCTTAGCTTTTAGGGTTTAGCTTTTGGGGTTTAGTTTTTAGGGTTTAGCTTTTAGGATTTAGGCTTTTCTTTTAAGTGGGGGTGCGGGGTTTAGGTTT
>WOUH02000009.1:2584463-2595421 GCA_009936405.2 Stevia rebaudiana
CTGATTACACTTAAATAAACCAAAATTTAGAATGGGATACAATGATAATATAAAATTCATATAATCATTGAGTTACGAAAGGCGTACCGCCGAAGTATGTATAGTCAATGGTTGGTAAGTCGTCGGTCTACTGCCGGAACAAGGCCAGTTGTCACACTCATGTAAATAAGTAATATGATATTTCAGCTCAGTTGTAACAAGCCAAGTCGTGGCTCGGTTTGACTTGCTAGCTCATTGGTTTGGCTCGCTCGTTCATTTGGCTCGAACTATTTGTTTTTTTTAGAACAGTAATTGGTGCAACGGCCTACGATCGTTGCACTCAGAGGTGCAAAGATCGAGATCGAAACTCCGCCTCTAACACCCAGAGGTGTTTTTCGTCGGCATTGGGGCTTCCCATGTTGCGATCGCAGCGGAGGCTCACCACAACCCTCCTTACGAGCCAACTTGATCGTAGTCGAAACTCGTCAACCAACTATTCCAAGGAAAAAACCGTCAGGAACCTTTAACCTTGCCATGTAAAACCCTTTTGGCTCGGAAACGAAGCCAAGGTAGTAGCCCAGGACGAGAGTCATTGTTATGTCTTTGAAAACTGCTAAAGACAAGATTCGAACATGAGACCTTTCGATCTCCGTGCTCTCCCTTACCATTAAACTGTTACTATATATATTAATTCGCCTTAGTGGGCTCGAACCCTTAGCCTCAAAGAAAGTAATACCACTTTAAACCTTAACTTTAATGACGTTTGTCAATTGGATCCAACACCCCACCCATGAAACTCAACATTTAGCTCTTTTTTCTTATTAATGGACGATAAATACTAAAAAGACAAATTCAATTATCTATATGTTACCATGTGAGAGTAACCTCGGTAGAGATACTACCTTGACTAGAATTCAAACGGTGTATATAGCAGTTTCTTTGCATGTAACCTACTCGGGGTCTGATGGAGACGCTTCAAAAGATAAACCAGATTGATTCAATATCTTTTCGAGCAAACCAATTTTCGTGTTGTCATTTCGTGTCGGATATTCACATCCATGATAAGAGATCACCTCTTGATTTTATTATGCAAAGATCTAATCACCTAATTTTTAGGTCCTAAAATTAATATTTACATCACGAAACACAAAAACCACCTGTATTTATTCATCTCAAGGACTCGTATTCAAAACACGAACCACAGTTTTTACAGGATAACAAGACACGCGTATACAACATGATTAAGCACGCTTACATTAAAAACAGATAGAAGCAAACTCGCATCAACGATTAAGATTAAGCTTTCCAAGATGACAGAGGTGGAGTCTCGGAGTCTTGATACGTGGAAACACCCGTACCATATCGGTCACCCTTGACCGCATCAGCCGATGCAATGGATTCAAGTTCAGCCATTTCTTCGCGCGTTAGCTTGACAGATAACGCACCTATGTTTTGTTCAAGATTTTCAATCTTGGTGGTTCCTGGAATGGGGACCACATCATTACCCTGGTGGTGAACCCATGCTAATGATAACTGTGACGGGGTGCAACCTTTCTTTGATGCTAATTCATTAACTCGCTCGTATAAGATCTTGTTGTGTTCAAGATTTTCGGGTTGGAACCTTGGCAAGTACTACAAATGTGACATCAATCCAATTATCAGTTGACAATTCGATTATGTTTATAGTTAATGAGTGAAACACATAAATGATATTGAGGATTAAAACTTGTCCATTTGATCTTAAAATTTGTCAATTCAGTTATGTTCATAGTTAATGACGTGGTATAATGCCGTGTCAACAACTTCTTGCCATGTTAGCATATCACATCAGTAAAATGTTAACGGTGTTAGGTACCATTAGTTGGGGACTGTTACAAGTAAATGATAAAAGTTGGGACTGTTTGCAACAATTTCCTAAGTTGGGATTGCCAATAGGTCAAAGTTTAGATTATTAAAATTCAATTTGTCTTTAATTTATACAAATTACCTAATATTATAGTAACTTAATTACTTGTACTCATATCTAACACAACAAATTATTTGTAAGGTTTATTCAGAAATATTTGAACAAAAGGTGTTCTAGGCCAACCGGGCCCAAACCATACTAATTACCGGTTTATAACTATTTTGTAAAAATTATGGTTTTTTTTAAACTAGAAATTAAACTCACTCAACTGGTTTTTTAAGTCTAGACACATGGCCTTTTCATAGATGGTATTGAGGTTGAAAATTAGTCCATTTAATCTTAAAACTATCATTTTATTACAATTGAAAGAGTAAAATGACTTTAAATTTAAAACAAAAAAAATAAATAAAAAATTGTATACCTTACGGAAGTCGCCATCTTCCAACTTCTCCAGTATCTTTGGACCAGATGAGAAGAACCCGCGTCCTAAAGGACTGTATGCAACAATCCCAATCCCAAGTTCTCTGATAAAGTAAAGTATACAAAAGTAAAAATCTAGAATTTCAGATGTTTTATTATTAACAATATAAAATACATTAATTATAAACATAATTTTGTTTAACCTGCAAGTAGGAATAATATCTTGCTCAACATCTCTTGACCACAAGGACCATTCTAGTTGTATGGCAGTTATTGGGTGCACCGCGTGGGCTCGTCTGATGGTCGATGCTGATGCCTCTGATAATCCAACATATTTAATCTTTCCTTCTTCCACAAGCTTCTTAAGTTCTCCCATCTAATAACAGAAAGAAAAATATTTTAAGAGATGACAATCACGAATAGTGTTTGGATGTGGTTGCTAATACAGTTTCAGAATTTGAAATTAAATGATTATCAATAAAATATAAACATGTCATTTTAGTCCCATCTGATAAATAATTCTTACAATCCAACTAATTTGACTAAGTTGGTGTAAGTCTAATACACCTTGTTATTTATTTCATAAATGTTGGTGGCTCTCTTTGATGCAAATGTACACAAAATAATTCACTATAGCAGAAATATTCGAACAAGTACACACATTCCTTTTACTTAAATCTCTTGCACCCATTATTGTATATTTGTATGTATGTTGATAACCCTGTATTACCTAACCTACCTCTAAAATGCCATAAATGGCAAATTGACACCTTATTTGCAGTTAACATAGCGAAACACATCCAAATGAAGTTCAAAAACTGGAAAAGATGATTGGATCATGAATCTCAGTTACGCAGACATATATATAAGACAATAGAACGATGATCATTTAAAGAGTGGAAAAATAACCGTGATTTCAATCGGCACACGAGTGTCAATCCTGTGTTGATAATACAGATCAATGCAATCAACTTCAAGTCGCTGCAAACTAGCTTCACAAGAAGCCCTCACATAAGCTGGATCTCCACGAACCTCCCTCACACCGTCGTATTTGATCCCAAATTTAGTCGCCAGCTCAACTTTCTCCCGAAATCCTCCTTTCAAAGCCTGCAATCAAATCAAAACACCCTAATTTCACTAATCGGAAAACAATAGTTGATCAAAATAAGTTTTGATTCGTAATTTTGTGATCGTAAACAACGGTGTTACCTTGCCGAGAAGGATCTCGTTGGTTTTGGGGCCGTAGATGTCGGAGGTATCGAGAAAGGTGATTCCGGCGTTAATGGCATGGTGGATGAGGTTGATCATGTCGGGTTCGGGTTTGGGAGCTCCGTAGAAGGCTGACATACCCATACAACCTAGACCCTGAGCTGATACCTCTAAACCCTGTGAACCTAGTTTGATTCGCGGAACTGCTGCCATGTTTGATCGATCGACGGAAGTTTTTTGGATGCAATCTGGTAGATTTCTTCATTTGGGTTAAGATTGATGCCGATTTAAAGCGAGTGAGTAGTAGGGTTGGTAGGATTCCATGGTGGTGTGAATTGCAGGTCAAAGTATGATGAAGATGACGACAGGTGGACGTATGCGCCTACGTTTTGCCTTGTTTTCGGAACTATGTTGATGTGTCACAGAACCGATATTTTTTTTATGGGCGGCTAACGATGCTATAAGATTGCAATAATTCGAGAATGAAACCGGAATTTGGTAATTCAGTCTCATACTTGTCACCTCGCCAGTTTGTTAACAAAGTTCCATTTTTTTAATGAAAATGATGAAACTTTGTTAACAAAGTTTCATACTTGTTGACCGTTGAGTATCCGCTGCATGTATATTCATGGGTATCGCACGTGTCTAAAGATGTTGTTTGGGTTTAAGTAATTAGGTTTTAGGATCTTCGGGTGTTTTTTTATACGAATCGAACTCGTTTACCGACTTAAAGAAAACGTGGTCTTAGAGGCTGTAAATTTGATGGTCGTCTTATCTTCAAGCTCAACCTTCTCATTCCCTTCATGTATGGTCGTACATTTCCAATTTTATGGTAAAAATAATTTACTAATCGTATGAATTTGATAGATATAATATGAACAAAGATTACATAAAAAACTCAATGTGGTCTACGAGCTTACGACTAGCGTTTCTAGGCCTAAGACGAAACGCCCAGAAAGTTTACCGCAACCGCCAAGCACAAAAGAACCGATTTGTGAATCATAATCACTTATAACCCGGAGCGAAACCATTTTGGAAACCTGTTTGTTTGAATCGATGTTGGTATTGGTGAAAGCTGAACCAAACCACAAAAACCCCAATTATGAACCAAATGAGTCTCTATCAAACCATTTTGATTTTAGCTCTTTAAAGTCTTGATGCAAGTGATATTATAGACTATATGTAAAAAAAGTAATTCGACAGTCTATTTTATTATTGCATGCCTCAATCCCAGATAAGAAATTAGTCGCACCAGTTGGGTAGTAGGGTTTATTTGTGTTTTGGTGGTCAAAAACATGAATATCATCTGAATTTTGAAAATGAAGAGAGGTAGAAGTGAGATTGTAAGGTTCAAAAGAAATAGGTTTGGCTATAAGCTTTCAACACGTGAGAGATGTCATGTGGACAACTTAAAAGTATCTATAACGGTGCATTAGTATGAGTGTCAATTTTGTCAGGTTGACGGTTGGAATTGGTGAACTAATTACTAACACATGGCCTATTGGCCTATATACTTAATCTTGCCAAAGTTATCAATTTTAGTCTCTGAATGCACTTAAATTGTGTAACTAAACATTACCCATGTAAAACCCATTTATTTAAACAATTCAAACGTATAAATCGGTTAACAGTTTGTAATGAAGTTGTAAATGGGTGTCAAACGAATGACATGTCAAAATAAATGGTTAAAACAGTCGTAAACATGCTGGCGGATTAACCTTACATAATATATTTCTTTTTATCTATCATTCTATTTAACCAATTAGGCCAACCGAACATGGCCTATTTATTAAATTGGTAACACAAAATCATGACCTTATTAAGATGAAAGTGGTGGAGTGTTTGCATACTTCCATGTACCTTGCATTACAGCAGGAGAATACCGATCACCTTTCACTATTGCAGCAATTGATTCAAGTTCACACATTTCTTCCTTTGTTAGATTTACAGAAACCGATCCGATGTTCTCCTTCAAGTTCTTGATTTTGGTTGTACCAGGTATTGGACAAACATCACCCCCTTGGTGCAGAAGCCACGCAAGTGCTAGCTGAGATGGCGTGCATTTCTTCTTTGTCGCCATTTCATTCACCCTTTCAAACACAATCTTATTGTGCTCCAGATTTTCGCCTTGAAATTTTGGTAGACTCTGCGAAAAATCTCTAAAAGTCAATACTCTTTTCATGCATTCTAGGTTTACGGGTGTTGATCATGCTGGGTTAGTATCAAACATGCCCAATTTATTTATTCGTATAAAAGACATCAACTCAACCTGAACACGTATAACATTGTGTAACCCAAACACGACCAGTTTAAATGAGTTATAATAAAACTCAACCCAAACACAACCCATTTAATTATAATAAGTAAATTAAAACACGACCCATTTATTAAATAGTTTTGATACGACAACTCACAACTCTCATTTTGTTGAGCGTCAGAAACTGACATTCAACAACTAAAATAGTCTAACCACTAAAAATAGTCTAAATTCCATTTTTTAGAACCACATCACTGTGTCGGTGACAATTTTGGCTATATTTTTGATTGCGCAAATGAATCAATTCGGATGATTCTTAACTTAAATGGATTAAACGGATCAAATAAATTAGATCTAACAAGTTGAAGATTTGAAAAACTAAAGAATTGAGCTATAGTTACATACCCTTCTAAAGTCATTACTTGCAAAATTCTCAACAACCTTCGAACCTGTTGAAAAAAACCCCTTTCCTAAAGGACTAAACGGAACAATCCCTATTCCAAGTTCTCTACAAACAACAATTTCACAACAAAATAAATCATAATTTTTACGTTCAATCAATTTAATTAAAATCCAATTAAAACTATACACTTACCTGCAAGTTGGAATCACTTCCTCTTCAGCATCTCTTGTCCACAACGACCACTCTAACTGCACCGCGGTTATTGGATGAACCGCGTGGGCCCGCTTGATGGTTTCTGGTGAAGCTTCAGATAAACCTATGTATTTTATCTTTCCTTCTTCAACTAATTCCTTCAATGCCCCCACCTAAACAATGCCTTAATTTATACACATTCAATAATTCCAATAGATCATTACTCATCAGTCATGTTAGTTAAGTTAGTTATGATTAATACCGTGAGTTCAATAGGGATTTTTGTATCAACACGATGAACATAAAAAAGATCAATACAATCAACTCCAAGTTGTTTTAAGCACGCGTTGCAAGCTTCTTTTACATATTTAGGATCACCGCATACCATCATCCCCGCATCACCCGATAGTGATTTGATCCCAAATTTGGTAGCTAATTGCACTTTTGGCCTCATCTCACCTTCCAAAGCCTGTGTTGACTTTGACCGTTATCATTCAAAGTCAACAAAAGTCAAAATCATATGAAATATGCAAGATCACTAACCTTGCCGATAATATTACCGTTCGTGTACGCGCCATAGAGATCAGAAGTATCAAGAAATGTGATACCCAAGTTAATAGCGGTCTGGATGACTTCGATCATTTCGTTTGCGAGTTTGTGGGACCCGTGTAACGGTGACATGCCCATACATCCTAAACCAATTGCTGAAACCTCAAAACCTTGTGATCCCAATTTCCTTTTAGGCACAACAACCACTTCTCCCATTTGCAATCTTTCAAATACTCGGTTTGAAAATTATGTTAATTAAAAACTAAAAGTTGATGTGTTGCATATAGAGTTATAGGAACAATGAATATATTAGCCAAAAGATTCCATGGCAGGTTGATGCTCACATTAATAAATTAGATTAAATTAAGCTGCCACTTGATTGTAATTTATTAAATTTGAGATAAGATATTGTTTTTTATAAACTTTCTTTCATCCAATGTGCGTCCACTTCTCTTTTAGGTTGGATTCGAATACACATTGGTGTGGCCCAAATACGCCTTTGGGTTGCCAATGAACACCCACACAAGATCCAGAATCAAACAAGCCCATGTCACATGTTTATCGAAAAACATTTTTTTTTGGCACAGCTTGAAGTCATTATATTGAAGCCCAATTGAAGCCCAATATTGTTTGGATTCAAATAATCAGGCTTACCTGTACCCATCAATCCATCATCCAATAAAATTTGGTTAGAACTCAACCATGAACCATATGTGTTCATAACTTCAACCCAAACATGAGGTTGTTTAGCAAAGCCCAAGAGCACAAAGGTATCTTAATTGAGTACAGCACTATAGCCTGGCCCAAGTGATGTGTGTGGATCCAAGTCAAGCAAGACTACATCTATCTTTTATAATAACTGATTCCAAGATGTCAATATCCTACACTTAAAATTTTCTTATTTAACATTTTATTTTATTCTTTCTTAAAATAAAAAGAGTCATGTTTTAACTTACTTATTATTTAATAATTTATCAACAAAATTTATTTGACTTTTAGTTAAAAAAAAGTTCTAGCTAACTTAAAAAACTATTATTATAACAAATCTTTATTTTTGAAATATTAATTTTATTAACAATTAATTAAAAAATTATTTAACTAATAACAATTTCTTAATTTTTTATAATATAATCGTAATTTAATTTTATATTTTTTATGTGATAAAATTTGTCGATATTATAATAATACATTTTATTAATAATAAAGTCTCGAAAAACTAAGATTACCTTATTAGAAGATGGATCACATATCTGCTCAAAGAACATAAACGTGATTATCCGTACAACCCACTCAACCCCCGACTCAATCCGGAATATATTTCATCATGCGAGACTCCAACTAATGACCTATCATAAAGAAAGTCATAGGTTATCATACAAATGTTTTTTAATCATTATAAAATTACATATAACTTCTATTCACAAACTCATAGGGAGTTTATAACCTTCTTTATATATCATTTGTTAAATTGTTTCAAATTCCTATATTTTGATATTAACGAAAAGTGAATTATAAAAAAACATTAGTAATTATCTAAATTAATTTCTTTCAGCACGTTTTATAAAACTATCCATCAAAATAATTTCCTACTCTATTCGAATTTATGTATCTTTTAAAACTTTTCTAATTTATTCAGTTTCATATATATAGCCGAACTCTTATTTATTTATTCATCAAGAATCACAATCAATATATTAAATATATTCATTTTTATTTCCTAGATTAGATTTTTGTTACCATCGAAAAGCTATAATTTTCTTTTGATTATTATTAAACTAAAAATAATTAAATAACATTGTGGTCATTTCAAGTTTTTATCCAACGTAGTACAAAACCTCTAATCTTGAATAAAATCCAAAATTGATGGGTCGTGACCGTTTCAACACTAGTTGCGTGATGTCGCTAGCACATGGCCCGGGTCCAGTTATGGGTATGGGACACAAGTGCCAGAAGAAAAGCAGCAGACTCGGTTACAAAACTGTGACAGCTCAATGGACGAAATTTCCTCCTACAAGTATCATATCCCTTAATTATCATCTCTTTCCTTATCCTCTTAATTAAATGGCTGGCAACACAAACATGGGTAATGAAAGAAATGTTGTCTTGAAATTCTTTTTTCTAGACCATAATGAATTCGTATTACTACATATATAACTAGAACTTTAGTTTGTTTAATGTGTAAAGATTAATTAATTAGGAGTTAACTTAATACCAATAGATAACTACTGATCGAGAAACCACTAGGATAATTAGTGTTGCTGGAGGAATAAACAACGATGTGATTCGTCGGTAAATATTACTGGCACGTATCATATACTCGATCAGTGAACTTTAGATGATTATACCGAAGGCCGACAGAGGATATAAACCAACAATTTAATTTAGATGTTGTATGTTTAAAAGGCTTAATTTCTAGGTCGAGATAACTTTGTAAGATTTCTAGCTTTGGACAATATATGTTCTTTTGAGAACTAGCTAGTCGACTGTTTGAAAACTAAAAACCGCACTCAAGTTTCTTTTTTTTTTAAACATTTCATATTTTTCTTCATACGTTATTATTTTTTAAAACGGATGCCCTATGAAATCACAATTTCTTTTTTCTTAATACGAGTATAGTGAAATTATATTAAAAAATCGCGTTGTAAGATATTGGATATTATATATATATGCAACATGACATACATACTACACATATATAGTATGATGATAATTTCAAATATTGTAGTTATTTGGATTCACATCCAGATTTTCATTAACCACCAACTTTTTCTCTTATATTCTACTTTTTTAAAAGGTTCACAACTTATTAACATTTTGTTGTACATAAGCAAGAACACAATCCCTATAATTCCAGTGGGGAAAGTCCACGTCGACATCGGCTTATATTTGGTAACAGTGTTAGCATGCTGCCACTCTTAGGAGACGTTAGGATACTTGTTAATAACGAGTATGTCATACTTATAACAATTCACTGCCAATGTTTTTTTTTTTATAAACTAGTACTTTTAGCTTTTATTTGTTAAACCTTATGAGAAGTATAATGATCTACTCTATGAGAACTATGCTTGCATGAATCCCATCATGATTTATTAGAGACAAGAAGAATGCGCGAATCTTAGGCTTTAATTAATGTTAATTGTAAATACTAAACAATCGATCTATTAGTAATTAGCTAGTCTAATTTATCTGGCCCTTGGTCTTAGTTAGTTCTGCTTTTAGGGTTTACTTTATAAACCGAGGAGCTCTTTTGTTTGTAAATACGCATTCAAGTAATATAATTTCAACTTCAAAACTCACCAACGGTTCTTGTTATATCAAGACCAGGGATGCTGGTACGTTACTTCTAACATCACGAGATATTGTCACGCTCTTTATCTTGAACCATAGGTTTAATTCTACTAGTGGTGTACATAATGTAATTACTATACCTACCCTCAAAGGTAGGAACATACTGAGGGTAAAGTTTTTGTCTTTAAGTAAGTCGCTATCGAGATAACTAATTATATTAATTATACCCCAACCTTTTGAAGGATTTTCAATCTATTCACGTATAAAGACAACTAAAATTATTATATTCATGATAGTTTGTCCATCCAAGTGATGGATGTGAGTTGGATTTTAAATCTCCGTCAAGTATTAGACACTAGGACTAACGACAGAGAGAAACAGGCATCCAAACAACCCGTGAAGATACATTGGATCTTCTACAACCAGCATATATCCTATAATTATTGCATCCTTTTTCCGTGTTTGTTGACTCGATCTGGAGTTCTAAAAGAATCTTTTCTAGTTTGCTGTTAGTAAACCTAAAATTATTTATTTTGTCAGTATTACTTATTACTTGTTAGGCTATCCGGTATACCGGGCTGTATGGAGGCTGTATGAGGGGCTGTATTGACTGCCACGCAGGAGAGGGAAAGAGTAAAGTGGGTGAGTAAAATGGTGAAAATGCATTGGCTGTATGGAGGGCTGTATTGATGATTGATTAATCATTTTTTTATAATTTCATTTTATAAAAAAAGTCACATTATTTAAAATAAATA
>WOUH02000009.1:2621321-2635481 GCA_009936405.2 Stevia rebaudiana
CTATCAGGGAGGCGCCCCGCATGCGGCTTCACTCCATACCGTTTCCTAAAAGAATACCAATTACCCTTAAAAGTAATTTCGTAAAAAGCACGGAAAAGGGTAAGAGACGGAACATAACGCAAGCTCCGGCAATGGAACTCATATAAAGTAATCCGACACATGCCAAGCGGATGTAATTGAGAAAGATGGATGTTATAATGATTCAAAACATTATAGCAAAACTTAGTCATCGGAAACCGAAAATTCGCCCGCAGGAAAAAGTCAGCATAAACGGTCATCAGTCCAGCCGGGTTATCCAGAGCAGTATCGCCATCATTAGGAAAAATGGAACCTCATTCCGGTCGAAATCCATAGGTGCGAATCAACTTTTCGAACTCCGATCGGCTCCAGCCAATCACAACATCACTAATATCGGCGACATCCGCTTCAGAACTACGCACGGCTCTTCCAACTTTACTACCTTTAGTCATCCTTGAAAATTACAAACGAAGCAGAGAAAAGACAATGAGAGAAGAAAAAAGAGAAAGATAAAGGTTAACAACAAGCAGTAATGAAAACGATGGGCATCAAAGGGCTTTTATAAACCCTCGAAACGGAAACAAGTGGATAGTACAAAAAGCAGATATCACGTCACGAATCAAATCACGACAAAGGGTCCAATAGTAAGCTGCCACAGAGGAGAGAGAAAACACACACAAATAAGGAAGAGCAGCAATCGTCGGAAGCTTTCCCGCCCAAAGAAAATTCGAAAAAACAACCATAAAACGAACAAAGTCTGGCACGCTCTTGACTACGCTCAAACATACCAGACTGAGGGGACTTATAGAGGATAGTAAGTAAAACGGGTAAAAACCCACCCGGAAAACCCCGAAACGGACCAACCCGGCGCATGAACTAAATGACGGGAAAAGCATAACAAACTATCGACACGTGACAGAAATCAAGAGGCCCTCAAAAAGCACCACTCATCCGGACCGTTGAGAGAGAACATGCTTTCCTCATCGATGGGTCCCACTCAAACTAACTATAAATAAGGAAGTCACTTGTGGGAGAAGGGGATCGAACAGAATTCTCTTGTAATTGATAAACACATGTAATTAGATAACTGTGAGATTGAGATATCGATTGTATTGTGAAATTACATCATCGGAATAGAAGAGCTTAATCCTGATACGATTAGATTTCTGTTTCTTCAAGATACTTGAACACTCAAATGATATCCAAATTGTCTATAAATTTACATCCACTAACCTTCGAAGATTACAAAGCTCACATTTTGTAAATCTAGAAACAAGAATGACAACTAAAACTTTTGTAGCAAATTTGCAACCACAACTATTACAGATATGAAGGTTTCATGTTGCTTTTTGACACTTTCTTTGTTTTTTTTATTTTATATTGTGTTCTTGTTTTTGTTTTATATATGATTTTTTATTGTTTCCCGGTCAAAATAAAAAATTACCAAAAAGCTTTTAATATACAAGTATATTAATCGGTGTGTGAATTTGATATAATGGTAGGATATATAGTGGATTAGTGGTAGGTAGGTGTAAAAGGTGGTGTGTTGAATTGCCACAAAGTCAATTTGATGTGAAGAAATGTGGACTTAATTAATATGGATCAAAGAAAAACTCTAGATATATTCTAAACTAACCGTAAATTTTTCAAAAAGAAAGGAATGACTGTTTGAAAAGCTTCGCATTCCGTGTGAAATTATTGACCCAAAGAAAACGTGCCAGTGGGAAAATATTACCGCATTGTACGTTTTCTTAGTCTTTAATAAATATGATTTTATATTCATTTTTGGTTTTACACTTGAACTACTTTATTAATCTTATGAACCTATCCGTTAATTCATTTTTAAGAATCCATCTTTACAATTCATTTTCTTACTAGCTTAAACTGAGTTTCGAGATTGAAATATATAATGAGGAATCAATGGGGTTTAAGGCTCCATTTCATTTTTATAAGTATCTATTTCATTGCGACCACGAATACGTGCTTTAGTGCTGGAAATACAACGGTGGCTTGCTTTGATCACGAGCGACTAGCTCTTCTTAGGTTCAAGCAAAGTGTCATAGATGATAATGGTATGTTGTCATCATGGGTTGGGAATGATTGTTGCACATGGGAAAGAGTCATGTGTGATGATGTCACAAAACATGTTGTAAGTCTTCATCTTAGAGTTGCTCCTGATGATGATGGTGATGATTTCTTAGTTAGTAATTCTGTAAGCACTTCTTTAGCAGAGTTGAGACAACTAAAATACTTGGATTTGAGTGGGAATGATTTTCAAGGAAGTCGGATCCCTGGATTCATTGGATCCATGAAAGAGGTGACATACCTTAATCTCTCTTTTGCAAATTTTTCTCGTATTATTCCTCATCACATTGGAAATCTTTCTAATTTAAAAATTCTTGATTTAAACTCAAACTCAGAGTTGATGATACACGATATGACATGGATTTCTAGCTTCTTGTCACTCGAGTATCTTGACTTGAGTTATGTGCAACTTAGTGGAGCAAAAAACCTTGACATGGTATTTTACTTGATTCCATCATTGAAAGAATTACATTTGTCAAATTGTGGTCTTTTGAATGTTGATCTTGATCCGCGTCGTAATTCGAGCACCACACGTTCAACCATTAAACACCTAGATCTTAGCTCCAATAACTTGAAAGGTCAAATCCCTCACGTTCTTGCAAACATGATATCCTTACAATTCCTTGATCTTTCATTTTTTGAATTTACTTCGATACGTGATTTTGCAAACTTGCTACGAATGATCCCTTCATTGATAGAGATTCGTTTGGTAGCATGTAACCTCAATGAGACACATCTATCTCACATTCATCGTAATTTCACTACCGCTTTCAACATCCAACACTTGGACCTTAGCCAAAATTCCTTCTACTCGGGGAGATTTCCACCCATTTTAGAAAACATGACTTCCCTACGAGTCCTTGACCTTTCTAGTTGCTCTTTGAATTCATCGGTTCCTGTTATGCCTAACCTTCTAGAGCTTGACCTTTCCGGTAATAGCTTTAAACATGTTGAAAATGTAGGACTTTGGAGACAATGTAACCTAAAACAACTCATTGTGTCATCAAACGAATTCCCAATGGAAATCACAGAATCACCAACGAATATATCTGAATGCTCCCAATATGATTTGGAAATGTTGGATTTAACTCAAAGTTTAAATGGTAGCATTCCTGAATCCCTCGTAAGAATGGCCAACCTAAGTGGCTTATTCTTGTCTGGTAATGAACTAACAGGTCTAGTCCCCAAGTGGCTCGGAAATTTGAGTTTATTACAAGTGTTAGATCTTTCTTCTAACAAGTTAAGGGGTCCAATTCCAACATTTCCTCGAAGTCTTACTAAACTTTACCTTGATGGTAATTACTTGAATGGTTCAATTCCAGAATCTATAGGGAGATTAAGATTACTACAGGTGTTAGATTTGTCACTTAACCAGTTAACCGGTCCCATTCCATCATTCCATGAGAAACTTACCAAAATTGACCTTTCTAATAATCAATTGAACGGTTCAATCCCAGAATCATTCGGAAGATTAACAGCTTTAACAGAGTTGTTTCTACAAAACAATCAATTAGCAGGACCCATCCCATCATCAATAGGAAAGCTTGTTTCATTAGAGTTACTTCATATAAACTCAAATTCCTTGAGTGGGACCATTCCGGTTTCAATTGGCGAACTCACTAAACTTCTTCGTCTTGATGTCTCTAACAACTCTTTAGAAGGTATAGTTTTTGAAGCCCACTTATCTAACCTTTCAAAGTTGAGTTATGTTTTTGCAGCAGCAAACAGTAAGTTGACATTCAATGTGTCAAATGAATGGCTGCCTCCATTTCAATTGGTAACACTTGATCTGAGTTCATGCAAGATTGCTAATGGATTTCCCCAATGGCTTTGAAACCAGAAGAAATTGGATAGTTTAGTGTTGTCTAATGCTACCATTTCAGGACCTCTACCTACATGGTTGCATAACATTTCCAGCATTAATTTGATAAATCTATCTCATAACAACCTTACTGGATCTTTAACCAACCTTCCTACTCGGGCAACTTATATAAATATGCAAGATAACCTTTTCAATGAATCGATACCTATCTCATTGTGCAAGATGACAGATTTGGTATATCTTTATCTTTCTAGAAATCAGCTAACCGGGGAAATTCCCAATTGTCTTAAGAATCTTGAAAAGTTGATGGTCATGGTATTAAGCTCAAATGGACTGAGTGGGGTCATTCCAAGTTCTATAGGACAAGTTTCATCATTGACATGGTTAAACTTGAATAACAATAACTTTAGTGGTGAGCTTCCTCGAGAATTATGGAATTTAAGCATGTTAATGCATGGTCTTAGATTTGGGTAATAACGATTTCTATGGAAAAATACCCGAATGGATTGGTGAGAAAGTGGCACAAATGGCAGTTTTGAGGTTACACAAAAATAACTTCATCGGAGAAATTCCACGATCTTTATGCACAATCCCAACACTTCAGATTTTGGATATTTCACGCAACAACTTGACAGGAACCATCCCTCGTTGTCTAGGAGAATTGCAAGTCATGCGTAACAAAATTGTAAATTCACGTAGAAGAACTTTTAATGATGATATTGACGAAGGGGTGATTCAAGTAATGAAAGGCATTGATCTTGAATACACAAATACATTGCAACTTGTCATTAACATGGATCTTTCAAGCAATCAACTTGTTGGAACAATTCCAGTTGAGTTAACTTCACTTAATGAATTGTTGGGCCTTAATTTATCCAATAATCATCTTAGTGGACGGATTCCAAACAACATTGGAAACATGAAAGCATTAAACTCCCTAGATTTCTCCGAAAATGGGTTGACCGGGCTGATCCCCCAAAGCATTGCTGCTTTGACTTTTTTGAGCCATTTGAATTTATCCAACAACAACTTATCGGGACGAATTCCAACAGGAAGTCAATTGCAAACACTCATTGATCCATCAATATATGTTGGGAACAAAGACCTATGTGGAGATCCATTACCAAAGAATTGCTCCAGTTATGAGGACCCAACTGCAACCGCCAAGAACGAATCTGAAGAACCTGAGTCCAACAAAGTATGGTTTCATCAGAATATAGCATGTGGTTTTGCAACGGGGTTCTGTGGTGTAATTGTACTTTTGGTTTTGAAGAAGCAATGGAGGCAAAAACTTTTCTTGTATGCAGAGAAGACAATGGACAAGATACACGTTGCTGTTGCGGTAACAACTAACAGAATGAAGGGAGGAAGATAACACATATAGATTCACTCGAATGCATGTAGTTCTCACATATACTAATTTCTTTTATTTAATGTTTTTTCTTTTAATAAATACTGCTTTTAGGATACTGCTTTTAAAAATACATATAGATGCACTCGAAGGTATTCGTTGTTTTATCTTTTAAAAATACTGCTTTTAGGAAATTAATATATTAATATGATTATTACTTGTGACTTCGTCACTTGTTTTTATCACATTTGTGCTAATTCGTTTCTTCATTGAATTTGTCTGTGGATTGGTTTCTTGATTACCAAGAAAAACCATCTGAGCATTCATAGTAACTTCCCCATATTTATGTGAGGGGAACCTGCATAATTTAGGGTGTGGTTGAGAGTGGTTGTGAGTAGAGTAGAAAGAAATATTTGGGGTTTTGGTTGTTTTTTTCCCTAAAGTTAGGAAAAAATATAGAGATGAGGATTTTGATATATGAGAGAGAAAATATAATGATGTTATTTTAATAGTTTTTTAAAGTGGTTGTTAGTGAATGAGAGAGAAAGAGATAACGATAAAAGTATGAAAAAATATTATTTAATGAAATAACACAGTGAACACGAAAGTAACGTCACCCTACAAATGTAAAGCGTGTTCAAAGTCTTATATGAACAAGTTGATATATGGTGTTTAAGAGAAAAAAATAATGTTAAAAGAAAAAGAAACAATAATAAAACTTATAATATTATACTAAAAAAGTTTGGGTTTTTCTTCTTTACCAACAACTATTTTGAGTCATTGGAACTATTTCACACGATTTTTGTGGTTAATAATCACAACTGTCACTAGGTTTGAATAGCAATTTTACGGTAGTACTCGAGGTTTTGGGTAACCTGATTCAACAATTGGGGAACTAGCACTTTCATTCATTAGTAGTTTTTTTTCTTTTCAATTCATTAGTAGTTGAAATGTTGAATAATCAGGTTTTTCTCCAACGCTTTTCGAAACATAATCCCTTAAATATTCAATGGTAATCTACTAATCTTTATCAAGTAATTCCACACCATATTAAAAGCTATCCATAGGCCCATTTCAGCTGAAGGAGCCCAATCGTTTATGATTACGAAAAATAGAACAGAATGCCCAATATTCTTTTATCATGTCCTTCACTTAATAATGTTAAAGAGACATATATATATTGAAAAAATAATAATATTATTATTTTATAACCCATTTTTATTATCTCCCTCATTTCACAACATATTCCTATTGGCTTACCTTGTGCTGGATTTGGCTTTGACCAACATTGTCGATTTTTAGGATCCATTGATGTCGGCTTTTGATCTTCATTCTTTATGTTAATTATGTAATTATAGCTCAACATCTTTGTAGATCATCTAATTATAGCTCAACATCTTCTAATAATATTAGTGTATAAGTAACGTGTATGTGTTATATCATTATTATCTATTAACAACACACTAATATATGATATTGATTTTTGTCAATATCAAAACTAAGGATTATAATCTAATAATATAAACTATTGTAAATTTGTAATTACCATATATGAGTTAACAAAAAAAAAATTAACGTTTGTTACTTTTAAGGATGAAATTGTAAAAAAAACAAATGTGGGTGACTTGGCATGTTAAAAGTTTGAAAAATTGGATGAAAACAATTGTGGGTGACATTACAATCGCCTCCTAGATGGATTCCGAGTTCCGACCCTGCCAAGCTAAGTATGATCGTGAATTCGAAAGGTCTTCTACTAGCAGTGGCGGATCTAGCCCGGATGGCTAGGGGTCTCCTCTTTTCAAAAATTTTTTTATCCCGTACATTCAAGTTAAAAAAAATCACAATTAATTTAAAAAACTAATAAATTAGGCCAAATTTAATAGATTTGGTTCGCGAGAAGCGGTTTTTTTTACTCTTTATTGAAACTGATGCATTTTTTAATAGATATGGTTCAAAAAAAACATAGCAGGGGTCTCCAATTTTTCATTTGGCGGTCTCACGCTATACAGAACATAAAAAAAATATTTTTTCTCCACTACGTGCGGAAACTTCAGCCGTCTCCCGGGAGACCCCTGGGAGACACATACATCCGCCCCTGCACATATGTCCACCTCCTAAAGATCGTGTGCTACTCCGGTAAATGGTGAAAGAGTCAATTGATATTATTGATAGATTATTGGGTTATAATAAATCACAAAAACTCCAAAATCTAAATGGTTTTGAGTTCATACTAATAAAAAGGTGGACGGTGTCGATATCAGGTAAGGCTGTGAGTTCCCGTGAGCTAGCAATTCAGATACACCGTTGCACAGCTAGGGATTGGGGCCTGATTTCATAATTTCGAAAGAGAGAGAGAGAGAGAGAGAGAGAGAGTATTGTATGTGGGTGCGTGTTTGATAAAAGTGTGCGTGAGTTGAGGGTTGGATAGGTACATAGGTTAAGGGCTCGAAAGTGTTAGAGAGACTAAAAGTGATCTGCATGAGGTGACAAAATCTGATTGACGATGATTGGAGAGTACAAGGATACATATGTACATGGTGCAAGAAAATTCTAATAATTTGTTAATGTTGATAGATTGCCTATTTAAAAGAAAACCTAGAAATGGTGCAAGCTCGCAAACAAAACACCCTAAGGTGCTCTTGCATGAGTTATGGAGGTTGGTGGAGTTACTCTGATCGATCATGTACGAAATGTTGGCCCAACAACAAGCATTATCAACAGAACTGACAACATCCTATGACTCTTTCTTGGCTGATGATATAATTCATTTTTTGGTGTATGACATACTTTTTTTATATTAATTTACATTTTTAAAATAACTAAAACAAAGGATTTCAAAATATAACCAAAATTGGTTAATTTTTTTAATGACAAACTATTTTACTCCTAATCTGAAATACACCCGATATTACCATGATAAACCTAAAAGCAAAGCTTTTGTTACTGGCCACGAGACCTAATGTTAAAAAATAAAATTAGTTACCAATCGGTGATCTCTATAATATCAGGAATAGTGAACGTGTCATCGGTAATTTATTGGTGAAACTGCCATACTTGTCATGGTAAAAACAATCGCGATAATTTGTTTCTGATAGTCGCACGGGTAATCAGCCGGAGATAATTCAATAAACATTAACCACGGGCGAGTTATAATTTAAAGTAAAAAAAAAAACTTATTTGAAGTAAAAATAAAATAAAAAAACTTATTTAAAGTTAATTCCTAACACAAATAGATAAATAACAGACAGAAAGGTTTACTTATCGCTTTTAAAACCGGTGATATCCAGCTGAAATCTTTAGACCCGAAGTCAGACCGCACAACAAACCAAACATTTCAGTGTCATAGAATAAAAAGAGGAACCACATAACAAACCAGAATCGATCAATGTCTCCACAAAATCAGCGTTTTCACGCAGTCCATTTTAATTCCTAATAACATTTGAAAAATCATGCTTTGACCCTCTCATGCTACCCCCCAATCTTGCTCAACAACATCACAAAAAGCAACATTATATATTTATTCCAATGGGGGGTTGCATGTCCATTATCAATAAAAAGTTAATCAAGAAACACAAGAACCATGTCAAACACATAACCCCTCTAGACCATGACCTTCAAACCAGCAAACAACGTGTCGGGTCCAAAAGACACCGTCGGCCCGTTCACGTGCTTAAAGATTCATCGGGAAGCGACATATTTAGAAGATACCGGTTTGGAAAAGAGCTCGGGAGAGGCGAGTTTGGGGTGACATATGAATGTCAAGACAAGGCGAATGGTGAGAAGGTCGCGTGCAAGAAAATATCAAAGAGTCGGTTGAGGACGGAGATTGATATTGAAGACGTTAGGAGAGAGGTTGAGATTATGAGGCATTTGCCCGCGCACCCGAATATTGTGAGGTATAAAGATGTGTTTGAAGATAAAGAAGCTATTTATTTGGTTATGGAACTTTGTCATGGTGGTGAGTTGTTTGATAGGATCGTCGCGAAAGGTCATTATACCGAACGAGCTGCTGCTCTTGTTACCAAAACCATTGTTGAAGTTGTTCAGGTTATTGTAACCATGATTTCTTTTCTTTTCTTAATTAGGTGTAGATTTAGCGACAAGATGATGAGGAGACTCTTGTAGATTGATACGACCAAAATGTTTTAGAAATGTGCTACTTTGAGACTTGATAACGGAAAGTCGGGTGCTTTTTTTTTGAAAGTATAGAATTGGGCTAATTTGATACTTGACAATGACATGTGGGTTGCTTATTTTGAAAGTTTAGAAAAGGAGTGACATTAGTATCTTGAAATTTGAAATCCTGAAGAATCAATGAGGTTTAAAATGCATAACTGATATCACTAGGTTAATTAGAAATCAGCTCGGGAATATGATTTCTGAAATGTCATGTAACAAGTTGCGACATTTGCAACAAAAAAAACAAATTGCAAAATGTTAATTCCAAGGCACTAATGTCTTTATGTACTTTGTTTAGAGACATATCTTTTTTTTGTAAGGTTAAATTTTCTAGGTGAACAATATGGTTTTTGGTTTTTTTTTGTTGTTTTATTAATTACTAGTTTTTCTAGCTAACTGTGACTTCTGAACATGTAAAGTTGAAAGTCGCACACCCCTTTGCGACTTTGCTTGGATCACTGTGGTTTTTTCAGAGATTCATGTAAGTCGCTCCACGGTCTCCACCCACCCGTGAGTCTAGTGTTTGCGGGTTCGAATTCGCAACCCCAAAAAAGCAGTAATAATAATGTCGACTATGTTTTCTCATCAAAATCATCTCTATACTATATCTAATGAAGGTTGTTGGTTATGTAGGTATGCCACAAACACGGGGTAACACATCGGGATTTAAAGCCCGAAAATTTCTTATATGCCCACCGAGGCGAAAATGCATCTCTAAAAGCAATAGATTTTGGTCTTTCTATCTTCTTTGAACCCGGTACGTACTTAGTTTGTTGCATGCTATTTAATCTTGAACTACAAATTGACGGTTTTGTTGTCGCGGTAGATCAACGCTTCAAGGAAATCGTAGGAAGCCCGTATTACATGGCTCCAGAGGTTCTTAGACGAAATTATGGAGCAGAAATTGATGTTTGGAGTGCTGGTGTCATTTTATACATATTATTATGTGGAGTTCCACCTTTTTGGGCAGGTACAAATCGTACATATAGAGATGATAGTAGTTTAGTGTTATTGTTTGTTATTTAAGAAAGTTGAGGGTATATTTGCATAATTTCTTATCAATGGAGGGGTTGGATGTGACTAGCACAGAAACTGAAGAGGGAATTGCAAAGGCGATAATTAAAGGTGAGATAAATTTCCGAAGAGATCCTTGGCCTCGCGTCTCTGAAGATGCCAAGAACCTCGTCAAGGGAATGTTGGAACCCAACTCTTCTAAACGACTAACCGTCGAACAAGTCCTCGGTATGTACTTACGTACCTCAAGATTATATGTTTTCCAGACTTACGTTAAGGGTATTATTGTCATTTCCTTGTGTTTGGTTAGTTTTCGGTAAAAATAGTTTTTGTGTCTATTTCTTGTTAAAAATATGCATGCATGTTAAAGGTGTTAATAAACCTTTAAAAGTGACTCACCGCTCAAAAGCAAGTAAGTTGGTTCAACTGATTTGATGTCCAAATTGTTCGGTCTACGTTTCAATTTTCACACTTTTATATTTTAATGATTTAATGTGGTTTGAAGCTTGAAACTAGCCTTGTTTAAGAGTTTATAGTCCGGACCATGAATATCATATTCAAAATTGTAATAAATATACTAATAATTTTGATTAAAAATTTTAAGTTAAATAATTTAAATAAACAAACCGTCAAAACCAAACCGTTAAATCATACCTAACATGGTCGATTTTGTACTGACCATGTGATTAGTGGTTTGGCCTAGATTTTTGTCGAACAGATCGAACCAGATAGGTAGTTTCGTCATTAGTCATCTTGAAACAAGGGCCTTACCTTTGAAACGTTTTCGTATCATCTTAAAGGTTCAAAAGTATTAATTCATATAGCACAACCCAATGGTTAAATTTTACTTTTATACCTATAGGAAGCCGGTGGATACAAAATGCAGATGGAGTCCCTGATATTCCTTTGGGAGAAAACGTTCGAGCCAAAATCCAACAATTCTCTCTAATGAATAAGTTCAAAAAGAAAGTCATCCGGGTAACTTCTTTGACTTTTCTAATCTTTAGTTTGACCTTCAAAGTCAAATTGTATGAAATTTGACTTTGTTATCCAATCAATTGATCAGCTGGTAGCAGAAAATTTACCCAACGAACAAATAGATGGGTTAAAAAAGATGTTCCATGACATGGACAGAGACAAGAATGGTGCACTCACTTTCCAAGAGCTCAAAGATGGTCTAAACTCAATCGGGGAACAACCCGTTGCCGATCCTGATATTCAAATGATCATGGAAGCCGTGAGTACATTTTTTTTATTGTTTTAATAACCCGAGTGTTCATTGAACCGGCTTACAAGTTAAACCTATTGAATTGGTTCACTTGTGTGACCTATCAAACCAGTCACGTGTTGGTCATGTTAGGCTTGCTTCAAAACCAGTTTCCATCTTAACACTTTAAGATATATATGGCTTAGCCCAATTGTTTGGATTCCTACCTTCCAATGTTAAGATCAGGGGTATGAATCCATCTGTGGGCGATTTGAAGGACATTAGGTGATGAATCGAATCCGAATTTAACCCCGGTTTGATTCTGATGGGGGGCGATGGTATACCTGTTCCATGAAGTTCATGCGCATCTGGTGTCGTCGTGGATTCTCATGGATGTCAAGTAGTTGATTTTTCTTACAGGCCGCGAAAGTGAGGGATAGACGTGAGAAAAACGTAGTTAAAAATATAAAATAAATTATAATAAATTGTATCTTTTTATATGATTTGATACTGTTAAGAATATAGCTTTCTCAATTAATAAAATTTAAAGCCTAACATATAAAAAATGGGTAACTTTGTAGAATAGTAACCAAGTTTCAATAGTGTTACAATTTAGTCACTCATGTTTATATAGTGTTCCAATTTAGTAACTCAGCTTTCACGTTTTATTTAAATTAGGGATTTAACATGATTTTTTTTTACATGTTTCTTTTTGTTTCAGTAAGAAAATATTTTTTTCGTTCTTTTATGCTAATATAGAGCGGTGCTGTGGATTTTAGGTTTTTCTATTTTTTAATAGAATTAACCAGTTTTTTTTTAATATAATTACATGTATTAGAATTTTTGACTTTCACATCTTATATTTCATTACTTTCTTAAAACAAACAAAATTCGATGATGACCCGATTTAAAGGTTTAGTGTCCCAATTTAGACAAAAGATGTATCAGTGGGCTAATTGAAACACTTTTAAAAATTGATTACTATTATGTGACATTTTTGCTAGAAAAAACAAAAATAAAGTAAAAAAGCTGAAATCCTGTTCAGTTACCTAGTGAGGTTCACCGGTCAACTAAGTGTGACAGGTTCAAAAGGCTTAACAAGACCGATTATGTACCGAGTATGCTAAACTTACAACATTTTTGTATTGTGTCAAAAGGCTGATCTTGATCACAACGGGGTGCTAAATTGTGAGGAGTTTATGACTATTGTCGTACACCTAAAGAAGATTAGCAACGAAGAACAACTTCGTAAAGCTTTCCACCATTTTGACAAGAACCACAACGGATACATCGAGTTCGATGAGTTGAAAGAATGTTTGTTCGAAGGGCACATGAATCAACACAACGAAAAGATGGTCCATGAAATCATAGTTGATGCGGATCTAGATAAGGTTTGTGATTTTAACTTCAAAAAATATGCATTGTGCATTATAGAAAATCTAGATGTTGCTGTTAAAAATATACATCGTGTTTGACCGTTTTGTTGTAATATAGGATGGACGGATTAGTTACCCGGAATTTGCGACGATGATGACAACAGGAATGGATTGGAAAATGGCTTCTAGACAGTATTCAAGAGCAATGCTAAATGCAATTAGCATGAAGATGTTTAAAGATCAATCGGTGAACTCTATAACATGAGTGGTTATGTTTTCGGGTGGTAAATGAGTGTAATGTGATGAAAAAAAAGCTTGAAACAAAGCAAACCCGTTATCCGGAAATGATCGCGAATCGGAAACAAGGATACTATATTGAGTTACACATGTTGTGCAGTTGTAGTGTACCACAATGTGAAAAAAATGCATAAGAGGATAGCTCAAACTTTTGAAATAGTACCTCAATGCATAAGCTTATAGTTAGTTCCTCTGTCTATTCTCACATGTTTTATATATAAACCAAAATTTTGACGAATAAGTCAACTGAATGCTAAAATAAAGAAAATTATTAATAGTGTAAAAGATGAAAACACAAAGTCTAAGGATCGATGTATAAAAATATGCAAACTTATTAAAATTTGAGAAAAGAAAAGAAATGTAATGAGGTGTTTGGGACCGCGAATGGAAAAGAGGAAATACGAAATACGAAATACGAAATATATATGTACTCAACCAAAGATACGAATAGTATACTTTGCTTCTTTCTTATGATTGGATCACATTAGTTTGAAGTTTGTCTTTCTTTTGTTCTGTTCTACTTCTGCAAGATAACTCTTGTTATTTGCATTTGTTTATTTTTCGAACACATGATTGTGTAAGACTAAATTATGTAAAATATATGATTATGCAAACGGGTTCAAATAGGAAGGATTTTTACGGTAGGAAGGGTATGAAGGATTTTAATTTTCCCATAACCGACTCAAACGAACTTCGATTAAACTCATTTCAGCGGCGTTAGAACCGTCTCGTCAAACCCTTTAATCTTAGCTTTTAGGGTTTAGCTTTTGGGGTTTAGCTTTTAGGGTTTAGCTTTAGGGTTTAGTTTTTT
>WOUH02000009.1:2644541-2666009 GCA_009936405.2 Stevia rebaudiana
GAGGAGAAACAATGATATAAATAATATGTCAAGATACAAATACAACCCTTAACAATGAGTAAAATACATTAACAAATACATAATAAATACAATGCGAAAATATATTAAGTCTGGTTGATAATTACGGACTGCATTAGTCAAATTTGTAAGTATTGTATGAGTTAAGGTAGCCATGTCGCTTTCGGTTGACCCAAAACAATATTATCTAGGAACGTTTTTTAGTTTTTATAAATAACACAACTGGCTAACACTTATGTGTCGTTGATCTTAGTACAAAATAATTCAGTATAAAAAATTTAATATTTTTACTAGATATTCTTTGTACAATTTTTTGGATTTTTTTTACAGGATTTTTTTTGTACTATATTTTTTGTACTGGATTTTTGTTTGTACTACATTTTTTTTGTACATGATTTTTTTTTTTGTATTAAAGATTAACTGCTCACACTTGTTCTCCAATTCCATCTTTTTTTTATGGTTTCCTGATGATAATTAAAAAGGTTTTATACATTATTATTATATATTTTACGTCTTAGTCCCATAAATTACCAATTAAAAAGGTTAAAATTTGCCGATCTTTAAACATGACTCATCGGAAAGACAACCAGAAAAGTAACATCGATTGCAGCTGGAGGGGACAAAAGATAACAGAAATGCCAATTACCCGCCATAAAGTACAAAAGACAGCCGGATGGTGTAATTCCTTTCACTTGAACAAGTTATATTCGAACTAGAAGATCATAATTCATAAATAATTAAAAGTGGGGTCAATGCAACCATGAAGGAAACCTCAAGGTAACTTCTAATTAAATTTTGAGTAAAGTGTAAGTTTTCGCTGTCAACTTTTCAAGTCTTAATGGTTTCCGTATATAACGTTTCAGATTTTAACAGTTTTTTGTTAAAAATTTATGGACGGAAACTGTTAATAATTGAAATATTAGGGGCAAAAACTGTTAAATGTAGACTAGAACTATTAAGTCTTGCAAATATCAAAGATGAAAACTGCAGTTTACTCTTGAATTTTGTTACATTGTACTACATAAGTGTTAATTAAACCTCAATTTGGTAGAAACCCTGTTCCCAGCCACGAATTTAACCTCACTACTGGTATGGACATTTAAAATAATATTTTTTCTCTTTCTAAGAAAAAGAGATACAAAGATCAAAGTGTTTAGTTGAACTATATAGATTCGGTACATTAGTTAATTATAAATCACTTTCTCTTTTGCATATAAACCTACTTGATATGCAATGCAAATTATCCTCCTCGTTCATAAATCATATATATGTTCGTTCCTACCAATCAGCTTGAGGGTGAATCCTCACCCTCAGGGTCACAACACCGGTGCCGCCAGTTTACGTTTTATGAGATAAATCTAGCAACCAAAAACCTTGATGAGTCATTGGTCGTAGGTCGTGGGGGGTTTGGCAAGGTTTACAAAGGAACCATCACTAACGGGCCAAATATTTTGACTGTTGCCATAAAGCGATTGGATTCAACTTCTAATCAGGGAGCATCTGAATTTTGGGCTGAAGTAAATATGCTTTCCACATTAAGGCACTCTAACTTGGTGTCTTTGATTGGTTATTGCAATGATGGACAAGAAATGATCATTGTTTACGAATATATGTCAAATGGAACCCTTGAAGACCATCTCCACACACGCCAAACCACTCTATCTTGGGTTCAAAGACTCATAATATGCATAGGGGCCGCTCGTGGCTTAGATTATCTTCACACCGGCACGGGCATTAAGCATGGAGTTGTGCATAGGGATGTTAAAAGTTCAAATATATTGTTACATGACAGTTGGGTAGCTAGAATTTCAGATTTGGGAATTTCAAAAATATGTCCAAAAAACCAACAAACTACCTATGTCACCACTTGCGTGAAAGGAACACGCGGATATCTTGATCCTGATTACTTATGCACGGGTAAACTGACCAGGAAATCTGATGTATATGCTTTTGGGGTGGTATCATTTGAAGTATTGTGTGGAAAGCGAGCATTAAATAGAAGTATTGACCAAGGGGCATTGGCAATATGGGCTCAAGACTCAATTAAAGCAGGTAGGCTAAAGGAAATTGTTGATACTAACATAAGGAGTGAAATATCCCCTAAATGTTTAAAGGCGTTTGCACAACTTGCAAAACGGTGTTTGCATAAGCATCCAAAACAGCGCCCTACAGTGGCCGAGGTTGTGGTCTGTCTTGAGTCTATCCTGGCCTCACAAGAGAAAGCCAACAAATCATTGCAGTCCGTTGGCATGCACTTTTTTGCTAGAAGGGCTCTAAAGGGCATATTTCCTTCCAATGGTCACTCAGGTATAATCCAGAACCGTCTCCGAAATTTTAAGTGTCCTATGCAACTATTAAAAATGTCCCCCTATATATTAAAAATATTCATAAATCGAAAATCGGTTTAACAGTCTAATAGTTTAAATTTCATTGGTTTCTATGTCATTCGTAATTGGATTAAAACCTTTAAAAGTTAAATGGTTTCATTGTAAATTAATATCTTCGTTATAAATATAATTATATATACAAAAAATAAAAATTTTGGGCCACTCGAAAATCGGGCATGTGCGGTCGCACCTCCCGCGCACCCTTGTAGCCTCTCATGGTATCATCTTCTCTTATAGTTTCATGTGTTTTATTTACCTCTTGTTGTTTGTTGATATCTTATCATTTCTCTAACAACTTCTCACACTTTGAAGTTGTAATAGGAGGTGAACAAGAAAAGGGAACATCGCATCAGTTTGATATTGAAACTATAATAGGAGGTGAAAAAGAAAAACAAACATTGCATCAGATTGATTCTGAAACTATAATAGGAGGTGAAAAAGAAAAACAAACATTGCATCAGTTTGAGTTTGAAACTACAATAGGAGATGAAAAAGAAATACGAACATTGCAACAGTTTGATTTTGAAACTCTCAATATTGCAACAGAAAACTTCTCAAAAGCTAATATGATTACGCAACTGAAAGCATATGATTCCTTGTATAAGGTAACTGTAATCATCTATCTTTTTAGTTGTTTTCCAGGTTTTCATACTGTGTGCTACAAATTTCTAATTTATTTCGTTTTTCAGGGAAAGCTACAAAACGGACAATGCATAACAGTTGCTAGAATTTGTATTAATGACACATTTGAACGTTTTATGAATGAAGCATCTATACTAGTAAATCTTGAACATGAGAATTTAGCTAAGTTTCTTGGATATTGCATTAAAGAAACCACATTTATGCTTCTTGTATATGAATCTGCATTGCATACAAGCCTCGATCGCTTAATGTTTGGTATGGATTTTTACTATTAAGAGTATCTCAGTTTTGATAGATTAAACCTTGACGTAACATTTGTTTTGTAATATTTTTTTTTCCAGATCCGACTTGTGATCTTTTGAATTGGGATAATTGGTACAAAATAATAATAGGTGTTGCTGAGGCACTTCTTTACCTTCACAGGGATGCACCCATACAAATCATACATTGTCAGTTAAAACCAGGGAATATTCTGTTAGATGAAGATTTGAACCCCGTATTGTCAGGTTTTTTGAATACAAGATATTTAGATATCAGCAAGACATACGCGCATACGTTTTTTTATCCATGGTTAGTACCGAAGAACTACCATTTTTAATCTCATGCTCATTTGTTAAAATCTGTAATTAAGATATTTTAGTTTTCTTTCTAATGAATCAATTGCATCCAATAACTCCAATAAGTGTTCTTTTATAACGGACTTTCACTTATGATCCTAATAGATAAGGAATTAAGGATGTGTCATATGAGACGATTTGCATAATCCACAAAGTTGTTTGGCTCTCTCAAACAATAAGAGAAAAAACTTTGAAAAAGGAAAAAATAGTGTTCCTTTTGTAACATCTAGAATGAATGTTGTCACATAATTTTCTATATTTAAGGAAAGTTGCACTCTGTATAAAAGCTTTTCATGTACGCTCATGTTTGCGTCTTTCAGTATCCTCATTTTGAAATTGTGGTAGTTCGTATTGTTGATCATGTTTAATACTTGCAAATGTGACAGGCATTACAAGGCACCAGAGTATATGTGCTTTGCAAACATGTCAACGAAGGTAGATGTCTATAGTTTTGGTGTGTTGATTTTGGAAACTATAACTAAGCGGCGTATGACTCATGATTTATCCCTCCTAGAATATGTAAGTAAGATTATGGATATTTGAGGCTTATGCTTGTATAACATGTATTCCAAATATATGACATTGATTTTAATATCAATATATACCTAACTCCTTAAGTGTTAACTCATATCACACCTTTCAGTGTGACTTGTTAATTTCATGGTAAACATGTTGGTTATTGGACATTTTTGTTATTTTGGTGTATTGTGATATAACTGTGGGTTCTAGTTTTTCCACTTATTTGTGTTTGGAGAAATCATATGACCATAATAAAAATGAATTATAGACTTTATAACTTTAAAAACAAAAAATTGACTAACAGACATGCTTAATCGTTGTAGGTTGAGAGACATTGGTTGGAAGGAACGGTTTCAGATATAATTGATCCCAGAATTGATGCCGATTCAAGTTCTATGACAAGATTTTTTGAGATTGGGTTGTTATGTGTTCAAAAAGTTGTTGAGGATAGGCCAACGATGGAGGAAGTTGTTTCCATTCTGATTGGTAGTTCTTCTCTCACTCTCCCAGTGACGGTAATGCGAGAAATGATTACAAGAGAACATTCAATTTGTACTCGTGACGAAGATGATTATTATTCAGCAGATGAAGACTTTAAATCAGATTCATGGCTACCTTATTGTGATCCTACTGAAGATGAAGAATTTATAACCATCGTGTAACTAATTCCGTGGTAGGTTTTATGTTGTAAATTTGGTGCAAAAACATTGAAAATAAACAAATTAATCAAACCTAGATTGTTGATTTTGATCCTCACAAAGACATTAATCTCTAAATCATGTAAGCACTTCAATAAGTTTATTGGATAAGACAGATTTATGTAGTTGAAATTGGATTTTGATTGAATATGTGATCTTGTTATTAGATGGTTCTTTCTATAACCCTACATATTTGTATGAATTTGATCGAGAGGAACCATACATAGTAAATGTCATGCTTCGGTAATCGGTAATATAGAAGCCAATAGAGCCCATATAAAAGCCAACTAAAACCAATTACCAATATTTCAATTAGTCATAAGCACAAATCAAATGATTAGAAAAGCCTAATATTTTTAATCTAATTAATTAGATAAGCCCAATTAGTTAAGTAATTAAAACCCAAATGATTATACAAGGCCCAAATTATATTAGTATTAAAAGAGTTCTCACTCACGCGTCACCTGACTCGATTGATCACTAATATTATTATCTCAATCAACAAGTTAATCCAATATCCCAAAATTATGATAACACTAAAATTACCAGCATTTTATCATTCTAGCTAGATGATATCAAAGAATAAAATAGTTTATAATAATACATATTTAATCCTTAACCTTATGCATTTGTACAGAAATTCTTTAGTGTTATTCTGTGCTTTAATCGTAACTATGATTCCCGAATAGTATATTAGGACCCATTTTCTGAAATAATTAATATAAGGTAAATCAAAGCTACAATCAATGATTGGATGAAGGAAAAAGAAAAAAAGATTTCATATCTTTGGGCCGGGTTCAACTACTAAGTGTTGCTGGTCCAGCAAACCGAGTAAGACAAAGCCCGTTATGTTTTGACACCGAAGCCCATGTTCATAAGGAGAAGTTTCAGACTTTTCCATATTTTCTATGATTCTTCTACACCAATAATTAAAAGTGCTCTTTAACTTCTATTTAATTACGAAACAAAGACCAAGCAATCCCTTATTTAGCAGAAGAAAGGTTGTGTTTTGTCTCAACCTTTTCGTGCATATAAAACATTATTCATAATGCATGTATTAAGGTTGAGTTTCTTTATGATCTTGAATTGTACGTTGTATAATAATAAACGAGTCTTTGATATGTTGCTTATCACTATTAAAGGGATAACTCAAATTGTTATAAAGGATTAAAAGTTGTACAAACCTTATGAGGTAGGTTGTTAATTGTTATAGATCACTCTAATGTCAAAAAATTTACAACAAGAGTAACAAAATAATTTACTCTCTAATAACCCGCTACTGCTAACTAATAACCATAAAGTGTCAAATTATAAACGTAAAAGATGTTTATCGGGGTTCTAGCTCCAATACGAAATCTTCAACTGTCTCAGAGTCGTAGTTAATCGATGTTAAAGCTTCGTGCCCCTTTGCGCAAGCCAACTCCTCTTCTATAATTTGTGGTGTCGCATTTGTGCAAGCCAACTCCTCTTCTATAACTTGTGGTGGCACCGGACATCTGGGAATAGGGAGGGTAAGAAACGAACCGCCAAGGAACATGCCATTGACATCCTCCATTGTTGGTCTGTCGATTGCATTTTCTTGAGCACATAACAACCCAATGTGAATGAATCTTCTTATGGAACTTGAATCTGCATCCATTTTAGGATCAACAATGTTTGAACATGTTCCTGTCCACCAGTTCTTCCAAGCCTAGAACAAATCAGCAAGCATGTAGTTAGTAATTGCAACTTCCACGCTTAATGGTCCAACAAAGAAAAGGCGGTAGAACGTATGTTGTTGCAAGGAATCACATGTTGAGAAAAGTTGATGATGCATCGTTAAGTAATATTATTAGTTTCGGTCATTCCCCAATTTGCATCGAACAAATCTAGAATATATTTTACTCATACAAAAACTATACATTTAGGTCTAGCTAGAAAATAATGTCACGCGGTGAGCTTTCAAGCTCATGGACCATGTTGAACACCCTAAGTCATGTATTAAACGTAAATAAAAATACTTAGAACGTTTAATGCATTAAAAATAGGCTTTAGGCAACTCTCAATCCGTTTGACCCGTTTCCCTTATTAACAACCTTTTATAATTTTACATGCTAAACCCTTTCAAGATAAAACACAGCTCAAGTTGACCAATCATTTATAATTACACTTACATAATGTAGAAAGTTCCCGTTAGCTGCAGGAATGTCATCGTATGTCCTGCATCCACTTATAGTTTTCAAAATCAACATGCCAAAACTAAAGACATCAGACTTAGCTGACAGACGGCCATGCAACTTATACTCTGGTGCTATGTATTCCCTGTCACATCACATATGAAGGTATCAATATTTTATAACATAAATGAACAAGATGCAATTACCCTAGAGTATGCCAAGACCTTACAAAACCGAAAGAACATTTAAATTACCACGCTGACATGTTGTCTAAAATAAATCGTATATATAGGGGCGCATTCAAAACAATTTTCGTAAGAACCAAGATTTGTGAGACGAAAACCAAAACCAAAACAAGTAATAACACGAGATCGCCGTGGATGTTTAAGTCTAAATCAAACATCAAATAATCAAAGAATTGAAAACATCACTTGAGAAGCTTTACTCCTAGCAAAGTTACTAAAGTAAAAAAAGAATAACTGAAATGAAACGTAAAAAGAAGCCATGATTCTCACTTTAGCCTTGCTTACTTCTCCTTCGGGTACTAGAAGCATAAAGTCTATTAACTCTCTATAGATTCACTCTTTTTCTTAGAAGAAAGATAGAAGGGCAGCTATAAAACTATGCTCCCTATCACTTTGTTTGCTAATATAACCCACTTCACTAGCTAGACTATCGCAAGTCATTTATACCAAAAGACCTGGCCATCGACAGCCAAGAGGGGGATGAACCTACTTCCAAAGACTACTCGCCTTGAACTTCGTCTCCTGAACTTGAACTTGACTGCTTAAGCCACTACAGTGCTAAAAAGAAGAAAAAGGCAGGAGACCACATACAGACACACCAGTAGTGAGGGCAACAATCAAAGTAGAGTTCTCAAGGGAATGAGGTGTTGGGCCCACATAAACGCTTGTAATTAAGGACAAAAAAGGAGAGGTGGACGGTGGTTATGAGGTCATAACCCTTATGTATCATAGTTAAAGCAATAAGTACATATGTTAAAGTACTTTATTTGAATTTGGCTCCTCCCTCTGTGAGTTCAAGACTGTGTGTAATGGTCACCCCTCACTTTTCAAGTCAATGTTTTTTTGCTACCACCTCAGGGCCATATCACTATCTTTTACTTTCATCTTTCGCCAGTGTAATGAGGTTTTTAGAGATAGACTGGGGGTAGCACACATCTCAGAGAAATTAAGAGAGCGAAGATTGAGATGGTTCGGGCACGTGCGAAGAAGACAAGAGACGGCACCGGTACAGACAGTGGAGAAACTCATAGTGGAGGGGAAGAGGAGCAGAGGCAGACCGAAGATGACATGGGATGAGCAGATAAGACGGGATTTTGTAGATTTGCACCTCTCTGAGGACATGGTCAGTGATAGGACAAACTGGAGACGTAGGATAAATGTTAGAGATTTGTAGGAAGTAGTCAGAGTTTTTCGAGTGATCGCTTAGACGACGTCCCATACCTAGTGTTTAGATAGTCTTTAGGATTATTACATCTGCCTGTTTTCTGTTAGCACATAGATGTGGTTTTTTTTTCCACTATCCCGTCTCTCTAGATTTATTATTATACGATGGGATATATATTGCGTACTTGTTTTTGCTTGTTTGTTTTTATTATATAGTCTCATTGCATGCTTCTTATATCATGTTTTTACACGTGCGGTCTCGAATCCTAATAAATAAATAGTAATGAAAAAAGAAAAAAAAAAGAAGGAAAAAAACATAAAACATTTAAATATATATTTTTTTTTGAGCCGGGGGGTCTCTCACGGAGCAACCTCTCTAACCCATTGGGTTTAGGGGTAAGGTGTGTCTTCATTCCACCCTCTCCAGACCCTACGATTAATAGGATTTTACTGGGTATGTTTGTTTGTTTGTTTGTATGTTTGAGTTCAGCTTGCTAGCTTAAGAAAGATCATATTCAACTTGTTTAACTTAAAATCATTCAACTCTTAACACTATCCAATTAACAATCTGAATAGACTTTAAAAAGGCATGGAAATCGGAATCACATTGACTTGAAAGATGAAATTTCAATTTTAGCACCCATTCAGGTGCAACATTCTGTTCGTTTTAAAATCTAATCGTCAAGATTCTCTAAACTCACTTGTTTCTCTTACAAAACTTGATAAACAAAACCGTGAATCTTGTAGAGGGCATAAAGGGGTCCATGTTGGATCAACCCAATTAACACAAAAGTAAAAAACAAGACACGTATAGTATGTTGTATTTGGATGAGTACTCCTAAATTATATTAGCAAATTGAAAATCTGAAAAAACTTATGAGAGATTCTAACCTATTTATAGTAACATATTACTTGGAAACCAAGTTTGGAAACTCACCTAAACTATAACTCTGAAAAATAAAAACCATAAAAATAAAAATAAATAAATGACCAACAATTTTAATTTGGCTCTATCCAAACTTGTAAGGATTAATTCTATCGGTCCACACCCTCATGTTTTTCTACTTAGTTTTATTTATTTATTTATTTATTTATTTAATAACAACATGTTATCATCATGGCATAATCTATCCAATATTCCAATCTCTCGACTGCATCGAGTTCTGTAAACCTATCAAGTTACGAATACTTATAAACCTCATACCCTCGCTGAACATTATCCGAACCACTTAGAGGCTGTTTGACAACTTCTGAATGCGTAAGTGCTGAACCAATAAGATGTCTAAACCATTAAGAGACAATATAATGCTTAACCGTTCAGAGGAAAATGTCTGACCAATTCAGATAAGAGGTCTTAACTATTCAGACTCAGTATCATGCTTAACCATTCAGAGGCAAATGTCTGAATCATTCAGACATCTGCTCGCGAAACAAACAGTCTGAAACATTAAGTGTTGAACTAGTAAAAGGTCTGAACCATTAAGAGTCTGTTAAAAAGGTAAACAAAAAGCTCCTTAGAAGTTTGTTTACAAGAGTAACACTTCACAAATTTCTATTAAAGTTTTAACATTTTAGAAGTATAAAAAGAGAATCAATATCTTATTATAATATTTATGCTATTTATTGTAATACTTTTTATATTAAGTTATGCTCTCTATCATATAGAATACATCGAAATTGATTGATTCAAACACTTGGCCATTATTTTTGTCTTTTCTGGTAATTATATTCTAAGCTAATTTGTAAAAAAAAAAAAAAGTTAAATAAAGGGGTGATTAGTGTACTTTTTCTTCTTTAAAAGCCCTCACCTTTCGCTCAAGAAGTACTTCAACCCACGTAAGCCACAAACCAAAGGAAACGATGCGGAGTTATTCATACGAAACAAAATCTACCTTCTCTCAAGAAAATTTTCAAGAACATCAACACACAGACCTCGAATCTGTCTATCAAACAACGTTTGATCACGAAAACAGATCTGGGTTCTTCAAGAAACAAAATTCATGGCCGAAAAATATCACCCCCAGAAGGAGAAAACTAGTATTTCTTGAAGGGTATGTTGAGACATCCGATGAAGATGAACTTATTAGGGCTAAAAGTTTAACCGATGAAGATCTTGATGAACTTAAAGGATGTTTGGATTTGGGATTCGGATTTAACTACGATGAAATACCGGAACTCTGCAACACTTTGCCGGCGCTGGAATTGTGTTATTCGATGAGTCAAAAGTTTCTTGATGAACAGAAGTCGCCGGAGTTTTCGACGGAGTCTCCGGTGGTTGATGACACCGTCTCCCCACCGCCGATTGCTAATTGGAAAATTTCTAGTCCTGGTGAGTTTCTTTTAAGTTTTAATTATCAGTTTTTAATTCATGTGGTAATCATACTTATAATAATTTCTTTATTTCAAAACAGTTAATTCTAAATTAGGGTTTATTCAATTGTTGTAGGTGATGATCCTGAAGATGTGAAAGCAAGACTTAAATATTGGGCACAAGCAGTAGCTTGCACAGTTAGATTATGCAATTAGAGATTGTGTTAAAACAATTATCAAATCAAAGAAATTTAAGATCAATCAGCAGCTGATCAGAAGCTTTTGAATCTTGAATCATAAAGAACAGTTTGGGACATTTAGTCTTGAGAATTGAGATGGATGCTTGAGTTAATTACTGTTGATTATAGGTTGCAAATTCTAGCATTAGATCCAGAAAATGAACAACAATCGCATGGATTATGACGAGTTTAACTAATAGATCAGTTTGTTTCAGTTTTGACACAATCTTTCACCTGAGGCAAAATTGATTGATGGTGAAATGTTATGGTTATTCAATGAAAGCAAATGTTGAACTGAAATTTGATGTTATCTGGTTTCTGTTTTTTTAGTTTACTGTTCTTGTGATATTGATGTAAAAAGAGAATCTGGAAACAAATATAATACAAAAGTTAAATAAAGAAAAATACATGATAATATAAGGGTTAGTTTTTTTCATTGTTTTTTAACAGATAAGGGTTTCTAGTTGATCATATCTTTTAGGGATATAACTTGGGATTATGATTCCTCTGCATTATAAGTAAATCATACAAATTGACCGGATATATTTCTTGAAAATTAATAAGGTAAAGAGTAAATTGCTAATTTGTCTATGTTTTGGACACAATTGTGAATTTCATCCAAAAAGATTTTCTTCATCACGAGTCCCTCACCTTTTAAGTTCTTGTCATTTTCCCGTTAAAAAAACTTCTTTAACTCAGGTGTATTTTTGTCATTTCAATTTAACTTTTTATTTTTATCATCTGAGTCCCTCACCTTTAAGATGATAAAAAATTTCTTTTTAGATGAAAATGGTAATTGTGCCAAAACCACAGGGATGAAATTGACAATTTACTCTAAAGTAAAAAGTAGTATTGAATAGTAGAATAGTTATCTTAGTAAACTTTAAAAAAACCTAACATGAGTAAGTTTATATCTTTAATGGTAAAAATTCAAGTCCCATAGAAGTAACAATCAAGTGGACTTTAAAGTTAGAATTAAGATGGTGTGTGTTTACCATAAAAAAAAAAAAAAAAAAACAAATGCCATTATATCACCCAAACGATAATGGGTATACTTTTTATTTTCATACGAATCAAACTATTGAACATTAATAGGTTAATAAACTTATAAACCATTAGATACTAGTTGGTTACATATCACGTTTCACGCCACAGGGAACAAAGAAAAAAGGTTAACGTTGAAAGAGCCCGACGTATGAGGCGTAATAAAAACATTAAAGAATAAGCAGATCCAGAACTTTATGTTAGTGAGTTAACTTGAACACTAACAAATAATGAAATAAATAATGGAAAAGTTGCAAGGAAAAACTCAAGTCTTAGCTTAATTATTTCTATAACTTCAACACTTTTCTTAATTCTTAGTACCACACCTGAGATCAGTGTACAACAAGTTATCAATTATATATGCAACACGTTTTCTAAAATGACATTTAGTTTAAAGTCAATGTATCTCTAATCAATTAACAAAATACCAACTCATCGGTGAATGCCTTTTGTAACAACATGATGCTCGATAGAATTTAGGAAAGCAGTTGTGTAGAACAATGATCTGTTGTGAAAAAAAAAATTATTTGAAGATGGGAAACCCATTACTTTATCTATATAATGCTCAATAACAAGCTATTTCAAGAGTTCAAACGTTGCATTGTGGGCTGTGTCTTTGGGCCGTTACTAAAAACGTTATGGGCCTAAACTTTCAGTCTAATTTCATACTAGTGGGCTCTTCTTGAGTGTGGACCTTCCTCCAACGGGCCCGACAATCACCAAGATAACAATGCAATTAATGTGTCCCACAACTAAATTAAGATGCTAAGAAATGTTTAGAGGATAAGAAGTCCAAAGGTATAGTTATGGTTAACTCCAATTCAAACTACGATATTACAAATTAAGTAACTAAAATACATTCAAACTACCAATGATGACAAATAACTTAAATCTTTTGGGAAGAGGGTATTGATTAAATGTTGAACAAGTAGGATAATGCCATCTCGCAATTAGGTTTAATTTTGTGGATAATAAATTTAACCTACCAGGTTTTAGTCAAGTGTCGTAGAGACTTTTTAAGTGAGCACATTGGTAATCGGTCATTGTATGAAGATTTTTGCTATTTTATGCATGTCTCTCAAAATTTCTTACATGTTATTACTATAGTTATCATGTCATTATTGTGTTTTCAGTAGTTTACTGTTATTATCATAAGTACTTTTTTTTAGTTGTTTTGACTTCATGTGTCACATTATATGTTATATGTATATGCTATCATGCTTATATACTAAACATGTTAATGAAAGGGTTTTGGACCTAGTGTCGCAGCCGCAGCAAGTCAGCAACACTTACACCATCTAAAATGATCGAAAAAGTTTGCTATCATCCGTCAATGTTTATAGTTCTATTAACATATATCACAAAATTAGATTTACTGTTAAAAAAACATAATTAAATTTGAAAGCCTCAAACGTAATCAAATATAGGGTTTTTACAGAGAAAATGAACTTCATGTTATTATTGCATCATCATCACATTTGCACACTTCACCCTCATTGTTGCAACAACTCCAAACTGAAACAGACTGCAACACGGGTTGCGTGTCTCACTTCGTCACCGGACTTTGTTAATTAATCGCCGGCGTCGTACTTGCAGCGAGAAAGAAGATGATTCTAATCAGGTCGATCCGTCCAAACCGCCGGGCGTTTTCGTCGATGTTGGATCTGCAACCGCGCTCACTGTGCTATTCCTCTTCTCCGGCGGCAGTGGAAGCGGAGCGTACGATACGAGAAGGTCCGAAAAATGATTGGAAACGAGAAGAGATCAAGTCCGTTTACGATTCGCCTCTTCTCGATCTTCTATTTCACGGAGTGCGTAATCTATTCTCTGTTTTCATCTTTCAAATAATGTACATTTTATATACTTCGCATTAATTTCAGTTCTATAAATTATTTGCTAATTGCATTGAGTGAGATGAAAAGGAATGTTAGGTCAATACGTTGTAACAAAATCTTATGGATGATGTTACATATGACATATATGGGATTAGTGGTTAATTGATCGATCATACGAGTTTCTTTGCTTAGGTAATACATATTACATACAGTTTATATGAGCATAGTTAATTTGAGTTTGGAAAGTTATCAGAAATGTTTTGTTAGCTAAATTTATCATTGGCATAGTAGATATATTGTGTAAGTTTCCTTAATTAAGGTGATTTTTTTCAGGCTCAAGTTCATAGACATGCTCAAAACTTTAGGGAAGTTCAACAGTGTACGCTTCTGTCAATAAAAACAGGCGGTTGCAGTGAGGATTGTTCATATTGCCCTCAATCATCTAGATATGATACTGGAGTGAAAGCTCAAAAGCTCATGAACAAGGACGCTGTTTTGGAAGCAGCACAAAAGGTGCATTTTTTCTTCAAATGAGAACAATATTTTGCTTTTAATTCATTGAAGTGATTGAGATTCACACTATTTACATAATTACATTGCATTGTCGCGTGTTATTTCATGCGCATGTTGGATTGATAATTTTGTCAGGCAAAAGAGGCTGGTAGCACTCGGTTTTGCATGGGTGCTGCATGGAGAGACACAATAGGAAGAAAAACCAACTTCAATCAGATTCTTGAATATGTGAAAGAGATAAGGTAGTAAACCACTCTATGTTGTTCATGATTTACAATTTTGTATGTTAGTTTGAATCTAATTATCTAAAACATATCAATAGCTTATAATTCCATATCAGAACATAAAACTATCGTACAACTCATCTGCAGGGGTATGGGAATGGAGGTTTGTTGTACTTTGGGAATGATAGAAAAGCAGCAAGCTTTAGAACTTAAAAAAGCAGGCCTTACAGCTTATAATCATAATCTTGATACATCAAGAGAGTATTATCCCAATATCATAACCACAAGAAGTTATGACGAACGCCTTGAAACCATTAAGCATGTTCGTGAAGCAGGGATTAATGTTTGTTCAGGTTAGTAATTAGATTTGTCCTAATGGGTATAACGATTAAATTTTTTCATTTTGTTCCAGCTTTAGATTCAAGATATATCTACAAGAAGAAAAGATGCTGAATAAAGTTTTATTTTTTTTATAATATATATTTTTTTTTTGTGGTGATAGGAGGAATAATAGGGTTAGGTGAAGCAGAGGAAGACAGAGTTGGGTTATTGCATACATTAGCAACACTTCCGTCACATCCGGAGAGTGTTCCCATAAACGCACTTCTTGCAGTTAAAGGCACACCGTTGGAAAATCAGAAGGTAGCTTTAATTAATTGTTAACAAATTTTATGTTTTAGCATAAGTATATTTAGGAAACACTCTTGTCGGTAACTTGGTATAAATAATGATGAAGTAGATTTGCTGTTTGGACACTAACAAGTTCCTGGTTTTGATTAAAAAACTGAAACCTTTGATCTTAAACAGTACACAGTCAACACAGTGATGACGTCGCTTTTGCAATAATTATTGCTTTAATTTAGTTAATGAAGATTGAGAATAAAAGGGACTAAATAGTGTTATAATACTGTCTAAAAGATATGTGCACATAATCAAAACTCAAGTATTCAAAATACCTCTATAGTGTAATAATTAGAGAAAACTCTATGGAGATTAAAAGGTATCAATATCTTGTAACAGTTTCTAGGGTAACAACGTAATTTGAAAATGTAATTTTGGCAAATTTCAGATGAGCAATTGTTGCATTTATTATAAAAGGTTGCAGTTTTGAGTCAATTACTTATGAGTGTGTCATGTTGGGTGGTATTTTCATTCCTAACGGGTCAAAACAGGTAAAATAACAAAAGTTTGTTGGAGAGTAAATGTGTTGAAAGTTGGCAAAAGTGTATCTTTAATGCATAAAACACCCTAAAGGCCTAAATTATTAAGTTCAGTTATTACACTGTCATTGAAATAATATAAAATTTGTAATTGTATCTGATTCACTAATCACTAACTAAACAGAAAAATATAAACTTTGGAAATAATTTGTTTCCGATGCAGAAAAGTTAGTTGATCTAAAAGTAGTACCAGTTATTACTCTGGTACACACTTTTAATATATGTTTTTTATAAGTAAAAAAAAATTGGTTATTCTGCAGGAAGTTGAAATATGGGAGATGATACGGATGATTGCTACAGCGCGCATCACGATGCCAAAATCTATGGTTCGGTTATCTGCAGGGAGAGTGAAGTTTTCAGTACCAGAACAAGCTTTATGTTTTCTTGCTGGTGCAAACTCCATATTTACCGGTGAGAAGTTGTTGACAACACCCAACAATGATTTTGATGCGGATCAATCCATGTTTAAACTTCTTGGATTGATACCTAAACCCCCGACATTCTCCTATGATGAGGTTGAAACTTGTGCGGAGGCGGTTTCTAGTTAGTTCTGTTTCATGTTTTTATATTATTATTAATTAGAACAATCATGTTGTATGCTGTCGGTCGACTCTATGTTATCTTGCGAAAACCCAAAAACGAGCTCATGGAAGTTAGATTATTCTTAATTAGAACAACCGGGTTATCTTAGAACTTTAAAAGTATTGCGAGTTTGTGGTTCAGTGTGTGCATTGTTATGGATGATTAAATTTTTAGTATGCGTACTTTTGTACAAGAGTTGAAAACTTCAAAGGTCACACAAAACTGGTAGAAAAAAGAATAATATGTAATTGTGAGTAGGTTGATACCACCGAATGAGTAACTGAGGCTAATACTCATATATAGACGTTTAGTTTCTCCTATTCTGAAATGGGTTTAAACTTACATCCAACATAATTCACCTAGACTAAGAGCATAACAAGTGTAAAGATAACATCAAACATAACATTTGTAACTTTTTAAATTGTCTATTGATACCATTATTATAGAGTATCATGATATCATGCTCAAACCAGTTTTATCCTCTTCCATGGTATATCACGAATGGAGAAAAATGGATCATAAATTTTGAAAACAAGATTTGACTCAACTTTGAACATTGACATGGTATGCCTTAAGAAGTCTGGTTAGACAAGACATTAACATTGCATAATGAAATCTAGGATTAATTCGATTTTGGGCCATGGTACGCCTTAAGAAGTCAGCTCAGACAAAACATTAACATTGCATAATAAAATCTACCGATTTCAAACCTATTCGTCCCCATCATTTGTCATTTCAAATTATAATAGGTTGGATGATTCTTGGGTACATAAAATCTAGAGTAGATTTACAGACATTTCGATTGAAAAAACAAAACCATGAGTATTGTACCTATATAAAAGTTGTTGCATATCTTGCAACTTGCCAGTGTTAAAACGGATAATAATTTAATAATAAGTTTTCATTTTCAGGTATTGTATTTGCAGAACGTAACTATCCATAAGAGCATTTACATTTGGGTCTCTATAATTTATGTAAATGAAATCTTTATATTATAGAGATAGTATATTAGTGGTTGTGAGTAAGAAGATATAGAGATCCTGATAAAACTAGTAAATATAGAGAAATATTGTTCATCAAAGTAAATTGGAGAGAGAAAAAGTAATGAAAAAGATTAAAAGTATTATTATTTAATTGAATAAGAGAGAGAAAAAATAGTAAAAAGGCAAAAATTAATATTATTTAATTGAATAGTAGAGAGAAAATATAATGATTTTTAATGAATTATAAAGAAAAAAAGAAAGGATGAATGCTTAGCATGTACACTCCGTCTCTACTCCGTCGCCACTTCAACGACCACCAACAACTCGATTACAGATTACAGACCCTATCTCCGGCGGTCAAAGAAAGCCGGCCGGCACACCAACCGGCGGTCAAGGCGATGAACTCATCAGTGAATTCGCTCCACCGTACTCTTTCTTTCACCACTCATCCATCAATTAACCATATCACCACCTCCCCTAAATGGTTCCACCACCGCTACTTACCTGACTCCAAACCCCATCTTCACCGGTCTTCAACCTTTACGACGTTCTGTTCTTTACGCCGTCGCCGGCATCTCCGCCGTCGCCGCCACTCCGACGATAACAACTACTTCCCTACCAATGATACTGACTCTTCGCTACCTTACACTGATTCCAAGCTTCACTTGGTTATCGATTTCGACCGCTACATACCGGACAGAGCATCTGTATCATTGAAAAAATTATTGAAAACTGGCGAAGTAAAGTTTAATCAATTCGTCGGTTCTGGATTCGACGCCGTGGAGGACCTGCGGACGATGATCACCGTCGACGGTGATCGTAGAGTCGTCGTATCCTGCCGTAAATCAACAATCTATTTCTTCGGTCAGCTGATTGCTTTGACTGTGGTTACTATTTTCGCTTTTAGGGTTTTGATGAAATTAGGGTTAGGGTTTCGGAACTTGTTCAGGCGCCGGAGTGACGACGGCGAAGTGGTGGTTACACGGAGGGATAGGAGTCTAGGTGGGAGAGAGGTGGTGGTTAGCACCAAAAAGGAATCAAAGAGAGAGTTCAATGACTCTGTGAATCCATTGTCATCCGTTGAAGATTCTTTATTGAATTATTCAAATTCAATGATGAAGAACTGGCAGAAATCAAAGAAGAAACTTCCTGATTGGTGGCCAGATTCTAAACCAGCCCCGTTAGATGGAATTGACAAGGAGGAGAATCAGAAAAAGGCTAACTGGTTGATTAGAGGTTGGTTTCTGAAATGTGAAAAACATGAAAATGTTATTGATATAAGCTTATGATGATAATCCTGCAACATTTTAGGTTTTACATGTGTATATCATGTTCATCATAATCATGTTTATATATTATGATTTATTAGTTCTAAATTTTTGTCACCTGTTGATTATGTTATGCTTTCTTGCTAATTGGAAACTTTAAAATAAATTAACTTTATGTTTCTATTGTGATTGAATTGAAGGGAAATAATGTATTTCAATATTTGGCATGTTTATATGTTCTGGCTAGTGTTTCATCAATATGAATTACCTGTTAAATTGTGAAGATCATATCATATTTAGGAAATATGCACGATGAATGCGTATTCACTTGTTGTTGGTAAACTGGTAGCATGGGTTGTGTTAATGTAATTTATCATAGAATTGAATTTGTCATAGGTAACAACCCTAATTCTCAAGCTTCCATGATTGTTGATCAAATTACATCTTCCTCAAATTGATTTCCAGCAATCATGGACTATAGAACAAGTGGAAAAGATATACAAGAGGATGATATAATCTTAGTAAGTACATTCTTCAATTATAAAAACAAATCTCTATGTTTTCATTCTTACTTTTCTACGCTTCTTGAAAATTGAAAGTTGAAAGTTGAAACCCATGTGAATTATATTCTGATTGTATGATGATGAATTGCAGCTGCGAAGAATATGCAGGATGTCAGGAGTGAACGTATTCATCGACACCAGTAATTCACGAGATTCAATTTATCGCGCATCTGTTGACTTCACTTTAAACACTTGTAGCAGGTATATAATTTCAAGTTTATACTCACTTCAACGTTTTTGTCAGTTGCTGTTTATCAATCATATTAAAAAAAATAAAAGTGTTTGCAGGGTAGCAAGTCATTCTACATTTGTTCAGATTGACGGTGAAGATGCGCGCGAATTCCTTGCTGGACTTGCTGATAACATTGGTCTTGAAAGCTTTCGCGCTGCTAGAATTGTTGCTGCATCTGTTGCTGCGCGCACACGCTCATTGCTCTTACAGGCTTGGGTGAGTTATTTAAATATTTAATAAAAAAGCGCGCTTGAGGCGTGAGGTGATCTAGAAAACGCTCAGCTTTCGGGACCTAATCACCTCGTGCATTTTAAAGTCAATAACGGATAAAATAACAAATTACAAAGTTAATATTATGTATACGACTAGCGGATGAAATCATGAAGAATTTCATTAATTTCTGGGCGTATTAATTTTAATGACATTTTTTTTAGGCTTTGGAGATGCAAGGTAAACATATTGAAGCTGTGGATGAATTGTCAAAGTTATGTCTGATTCACCGGATATTTCCACCGGAAGAAGGCTCCGTAAGTTATTTGGTCACATAGTAAAGTTTTCGGGATTCGTTAAATAAATTTATTATTATTTTGAATAAATTTGTGCAGCCGGAAATGGAGATGGTGGCTCGTGGTCTAGAGAAACATTTGAAATTGGAGCAAAGATTATATTTGTTGAAAATGCTTATCGGGGTGTCGAGTGAAGAGAACCGCAGAAGTCTTGTTGAAGCTTTAGGTTTGGTATGTACATTTACCTTTTTTTTTGTCAAGAGTAATTACAACCGGACACGCGTTTTAACAAGATTGTGTCCATATATGTTTACGAAATAAGAACAGAACTACAGAAGCACTAATCTTGTAGCATTTGACAATTGCAGGATATGCCAGCTGGAAGTGTTGGTGATGAGCAAGAAAACATGTTGAGTCACCATGACGAGAATCAAGAGCGTTGATCTTATATCAATGTTAGCAACATGTTTAGTGTTGGATTATTATAGTTGAATGTTTTTTTGTTATTGTAGTAGAAGTTTAGTGAATTCAAAGTAAAGCAATATATTGTTGGTTGATGAATTTGGTTAAAATGTTGTGGTCAAGAACATTGAGACTGATGATGTAGTGTTTGTAACAGGTCTCACCTGTCTTCATTCTCATCCTCATACCTAATCCTTATACTTTTTAGAGAAACTAATTATCTCCCTATTTTTGGGATAGCCAAATGATCCCAAATCAATTGGTGACCGGTGGTGGTGGTCTTGAACCTCATGTTATCTAAGGGGAGGGGTTGGGTATGGTTTTAATTTGGCTCATCAAAATAATACATACTTAAAATTTACCATGGCTAAGACTCGTTTTTTTTTTGTTGTAACATTCCTACGAAATCCTCTAAACTCTTTTGATTCATGAAAGGATTTTGAATTCTATTAAATGTGAGATTTGGTTGGAATTCATTCCAATTCCTTTTATAATCAACCAAACACAACAAGAGACTAAATTTAAATTCTAAATCCCTCCAATTTCATCAAATTTCGTCCAACCAAACGGATCATTAGTTTTCTTGCCATTTTTACCATGATACAACTTGATTCGAAAATAATCGTGATTTGCTCATGTCATATTTGGGTTGTTTTGTGTAACCGGATTTATAAACGAGGCCTTATTTTGTTGTCTAAATGCATCTACTATGGCACACAAGGCTACAAACACCCAATTATGCATGAGCACTTAAATTAGAAAAATAACCTAACCCTTCCTCTCTAGTAGCAAATGCTAAAAACGTCCACAAATGCTAACCTTATGAAACATCAATTACATCTATTATTTTTGCTAATGGCAGCATCATATTAAAAAAACAAGCACTGGGCTAACAAGAAATTAAACCGAGACCAACGGGTGTCTAGCTGGGTTGGATAAGGCTTGAGGCTTTCCTATGGGAGGACTCAAGTTCGAATCCCACTCCGGGCGGCCTTGAGGTACCCGGCACTGATGAAGCTTAGTACCATGCGGGAAGGCTTA
>WOUH02000009.1:2689983-2719471 GCA_009936405.2 Stevia rebaudiana
TATATATATGCCTGCCTAGATCGTAAAGATAAAAGTAGTTGGGTCAAAGTAATTATTTATAGGTAAAGTGGGTACTATCTCAACTGCCTCAAATTAAAAGATGGGAGTAGTTGAGAGCAATTTGTTTGATATTTAATTAAATGAAGTCATGGAGGGTTTATATATTTAATTAAAATTATTGTAATAATATTGTATCGTGAATTAAATAATAAAATTAAACCATAACGAAGCTTCTGACTTCGGGAAAGTTAGATCCAGCTTCTTGTAGATAACGATGAAAGCACGACGTTGGTAAAGTTGTCGGGTTGTTGAAAGTGAGATGCCGTGATATGCACGTATCGCCAAAAATTGTTAGTTTTTGTCAACTTGAACAGTTTCTTCGACATTGATTCCAGTGATTTGAAACTTAATTATATAGTTCAACTAGTTATTTAAAATTGATATTGGGCAAACTTGATCATTTCAAATTTTCAAGATGATTGGGAAATTATTCGTTCCATCTTATTGTCTCTAGACTCTACTAATAGCTTGTTATAAGTACATTTTTACCCGGAATGCATTTGATTATTTCAAAAGCAATTATGAACATGTACAAGTTGTTTATTGGCGCAAAAATGGTAGAACTATGGAAACAAAAATATTTAGGTTTTTAATTGACTAGTTCAACATGTTAAATAATTGATCTGCTTATAATAAAATTAAAGATGATCTTTGAAGTTTGAACCCGTTTTAAGTTATTGTTAAGTAAAAATTAAAAACAATGTATATAGAAAAACCTTATCTTGTATTTAAGTACTTTATTTTGAATAATCTTACTATATGCAATTAATAAATACTTATGCCTTACAACTAATAGAACCCACTACAACTCTATTACAACCCAAAGACTCATTTATAGCATGTTAAAATGTTTTACTTATTTACAACACTTATTTACAACATGATTATAAGTTATTTATAACACTCCAACCTCTTTTACTCATATTATGACTATCTATATATATCATTAAATTCTAAGGGCCTTCTAGCTCAATAATGAAGAGATGAAAACTCATAGGTTTAATTTCGAATCTAATGGATTTAACCGTAACTAGGTTAGGGTTTCCTCTAAGATACACGTTAGACATGATCTGTACAAATCTCTCCGTATACATGGAGTTACATGTGTTTTAACTTTAACCAAATACCATGTGTACACATCAAGTTTTAAATCCCACTAAACATTTGAAAATGCTAACGTATGCAAGACGTAAGATAGATACAAACAATGTCATCATCATTAATTAAATATTATTATATATTATTATTTCTATTATTCAGCATTATAATCATTATTATTATTAATATATTATTATTATTATTATTATTATTAATATTATTTTACAATGTGATGTTTAATTAATAAAGTGTGATGTAAGGTTTTAAAATAATCGGTCAATTTGACCTCAAAATCAAAGTAAAATCTTTTGCTTGCAATTTATAGAGATTGTTTAATGCGAGTGACAGGAGACATTATCGTAAAGTCGGTGCAATACACAATTTATACAGTTCACTTATTAGAACACGCTAGTTTGTAAAATACAAGTAGTGAAGCAAAGCTTGTTTTATTTGTTTTATTACACAGAGGACGGTGAAAATACAACTATGTTTTTCACTTTTTCTATGTTAATCGTATGAAATAATTAAAATGCGTCACATGTATGATAAGCAAGGGTAGGAGCGTCAAATGCATTAAACATGCACGTAATTGCGGACTGCGTGTATAAAAGCACGGACCCTGGTATGTAAAAATTTTCGCCCACCAAATACACATATAAAATTACGGACTAAGTGTATAATCACGGATCACGACCAAAATACACACACAAAATTACGGACACATGGTATTGTCACGGACTACAAAATTACGAACCATGTACATAATTACGGACCAAGTAAAAAAATCGAAAATATCATATCAATACTATACTCGAATTAAAGATAATGATATTCTCTATTCAATTGTGTAAATTAAAAAAAAAATACTAAAACGTATAAAAGTTATTTAATTTTTTAAAAGTTGGTGTAACTTGATTTACTCTTAAAGATTAACAAAATTAGAGTTTTCCTCATATACCATTTCAGTTCAATTCAAGCAGCTTTAAATGCAAAAAATAAGACCACGTGATTTTAACCATTGATCAATGGATCAGAATTTATCCTACGTTTAACTAAACAAACGGAATTTCTTATTCATGTCTGTTCATTTATTAAACAAACGAATACAAACGACCTTCCGCCAACGTTCAGTTCATTTACAGCCCTAGACGGTACGTTGATTAAAACCGAGGAGGCTGTGTAGAATACATGCATTAATGGGAAGAATTGGGTTTCTTGATGAGAAATTTATGGAAGTTTCTATTAAAGACAAAGAGGAATTATGGGGGTGGGGGGAAAGTAATGGGGAGGGTTATTCGGTTGCTGAGTTTAGAAGAAGTTTGATGGTTAAGCTTGGTTCGGTGTCTAATATGGGTAATTTCAAATGGATAAAATGGATTTCCTAGAAAGTGAACATTTTTGTTGGGAAAACAATGCAAAACTGCTTCAAGTCATGTTAAAAAGTAGGGGTGTTTTGATTGATGATGTCTGTCTAACATATATGGGTTGGAGAAGAAACGGGAGAACATTATTGTTTGGTTAATTGCTTAGTGGCTAGATCAAATTGGTGGCAGGTTTTCGTTTGGCTACAAATTCCTATAAGAATCTTGTCTAATAACCGTAATGATATTCTTGGTCAAGAGGAAGATGGTCACTAAGTAGGGGTTCTCAAGTTTTGATATCCGGACTTAAGGATATTCGAAATTTCAGATTTGAATATTTTAATCGATATCGAATTTTTTTAGAAAGAATTAAAAAAATGAATATACGAAAAATATCAAAAAATATCCGAACTACAAAATTTTGGATATTTCGGATATCCGAAAATTTTAAAAAATTAATATCAGAATCCGAAATTTACAGGGTTGATATCCAAATGGTTCTAGAATCATATTTGAAAGTAACCTAGGCGTACGTTTGTTCATTGCTACCATATATTTTAGTTAGTCTAGATGTTTTTTGAAGCAATGTCTCTTTTTCTCGATAAAGATGTTAGATTTGTCTACATCACGCTCTACGTTAATATCTTGTCATATATGAATTTAAGGGTTACGCTTATTGTTCTACCATCAATTTTAGGACTAATTACCTTTATGAAATACGGAAATAGTCAAAACTTGGTTTTAAAAATACAAGAGATTTTTCCTAAGAGACTAGATTACATATAATAAAGTATATTGACGGTCAATATCTATAGTTGACTTAATGAAAATCAACACGGTAACAAAAATTAGTCGTGATACTTTTTTCTTTGAAACAGGCATGTTTTGATTTGTAAGACGGCTCGTGTTTATATTGACGACTAAAAATGAGGTTTTCGGTGTTCAGATGATTATAATATATATATATATGTGCGTGAAATTGCAAGTTGCAACTCACATTTATCTGATCTATTCTTGTCTTTAATAATACTTAAACTTTTAGCATTTGTCGGTGAGACCTTTAATTAACAATGTGGGTATCAATGCGCATTTGGGCTAAAAACTTTTGGTTACTATAATAATATTCATTTGAAAATAATAGTTGTGTACATATTTGTATATAATAGATTTAAAATAAGTAAACTATTTCTTTTTTTTTTTTACAATATTTTATTGCATATTGTACAAGTTACTTAAGCTTAATTTGGACACCTAGCTCTACCGATTTAAAAAAAACAACTCATGTTTTAACTGGTTCAATTCATTTTTATTATGTTTTGATTTGATCGATCGATATAGTTGTATATTTGTATGATGGGTTTTACAATCGGGACAACCGAAACACATCCAGGTTCAAGTGGTGGTTGGCAGAGCGAACTTTTAAAGAAAAATTTCGAAAATCACAATGGTAACTATAATAAACTACATAAAATAGGACCAAAATACAAAGAAAAATGAGTGTGTTTCACAACACATCAATTGACAGGGCAAAGGGCATTTTATCAAGTCATTGTTACTATCACATAAAACCTAAAATTTTCTCCTTTTTTACCTACAAATGCTATTAAAGTAATGTAATTTTTTTTCACGCATTACAGTCTTTGCTCCGTTTGTAAATGTGGTGAAAAATTCCAAACTATATGGAAATATTACGGGTAGAACGAGCATCTCTTAATTATATGAATTTAAATCAAATTGATGAACTTATAGAATTTAAGCACTTGAAGTAGTTTGCTTACTTATGTATCTCAAACTGGACACAAAGCGTTACAAAACATATAGCAACGAAATTCAAGAAATGGGAAGAAAAAGATATTCATAAATGAACTCTCATAATTCTAACATTGAGAGTACTACATTTTGTTGACTACTTTGCCTAGGGCCGGCCCAGAGGGTGGGCGAAATGGGCCGTCGCCCCGAGCCCAATATTTTCAGGAGCCCAAAATATAAAAAAAATCATTATAACTATTTGTTTCTGATTACAATAAAAAACTCATCATGCAGCATGGTGGTTAAGACATTCCATACAAAACAAGAGGTCAGAGGTTCAAGACCCATCTCATGCACTCTTTTTTACATTTTGATTAATCATCCTTCTAATTATTTTAATTCATCTTTTAATAATAAATTCCAAAATAAAAATCCATTAAAATATACAAAATACCTGAAAAAACATATTTATGATGTTAATTTTTCACAAATTTCTAGAAAAATAGTTTACATATTTTGAATATTTAATATATCTAATAAATTTAAAATGGATTAAAATACACAAAAAATTTGAGAAAGCCTTGAGGTATTAGTTGATTTATAAAAGAAATTATTTTACAAGTTTTCTAAGGGAGTGATGTGAGATAGGTTTATAAGATTTTGTGAAAAAAAGAAAGTTTTGAGTATTCTTTTAAAAATACAGCTAGATTTTTTCGATCTTTCAATCTTATGATAGTTTAACTGCAGATTATTAATGAAGTTAGGAACGTTGTTTGATCATTCAAATTTGCTGTATTTATTGTCATAACTTTAATCCTCGTTTTGAAAAAATAAGTTTATATAAATGATAATTCGTTCGGACATAGAGGCATTTTTTTTCCGTCTCGTCCCGGACACTTGAATCCTTAGGACCGGCCCTGACTTTACCCTTACACAATGAAAGAGTTACAAAAGAACATTAGTGGAACCACATGTAGGATTATTGTTTGTGTCCTTCATGATCTTCTCCACTTATTTTAATATTTTTCAATCTTCATTACCTGAAAATATGCACTTTGTCAGTTGGGCACTAAATGAGTAAATGTTGTTGTCTTGTGTTTTTCTTCCGACTTTACTCATTCTTCATAATTTCACTTAGTTAAAGATGTTCATTAGATAACTAATCATTAGATTATCATACATGTAAGAAAATCTTAAAGTCCATTAACCAATAATACCACACTATTATTTTCTTTAAAATGAATATTTTCAGTAAGTGATGTACTTAGTTTCGTTCGCCTGTATATGTTAACCTTCACTATTAGGCGTCAGTCCCTTTACATTATTACTATTATTAGTAGTTTGTTTTAATACTGTTTGTAGTTTTCAATAAGTAATATGTAACACGAGTTGTTGAGGTAATTTTGCTCTTCACCTACAATGATTCATAACATAAGTTATATGCTATTAAACATATTTAAGAAATTCACTCATCATTTTCATAATATATATTTTACTAGGTTATAAACCCGTGTATTGTACACGAATTTGTATAACGATTGTAATTATTATACTTAATAGTTAGTATTATAATTAGAGGTAGAGTAGATCATACTTATATTTATTTGTTTTATTATATGATTTTAATTATTTTACTTAGTATTATAAGTATCCTAAAATTATATTTTTCTTCTTACATGTGAAAGTATTAATATGTTTTATTTTTGCAAAAAGAAACATAAAACAATTACTTAATTCTATTGCCAAGTGAATAAAACAAAATTAGAAAGAAGAGCTTAAAAGATAAGATATAATATTATTGTTTTATAATAAATAATATAACATTAAATATAGAAGTTTTTTTTTCAAAAATCAATGTTACTCACTTGAAACCTAAATTATTATTTAAAATTTACTTTAATTAGGACTAAAACTGGTAAATTTGAAATGTTAGAAACATTTTATGTTAAAAGTGGACTGAAACTTTTAAGTTTTACAACTTTTAGGAAAAAAAATTACAGTTTACATCATTTGAAATAAAATATATATTTTTTTAATTAATATCCTATAAATTAAGAAATGTTGCCCTGTGACATTTTATGAAATCATTTATTACTTACTAGGGTTAGATTTTAAAGTTTTCTAAAACCATTACTATTATCAGAATGACCTTGCAAAGCACACAACCTCACGACTCATGACCGTCCGCTCGGCTTACATGTGAACTTCAATGACTTCTTCATCACACCGTCCAAATTTAAGTTTAAGTTTTTGGATTTATAATTACATAAGTGCACATGATTTTGACTCTAGACAATGTCACCATGAACAACATTTTACATCGTTATTACACAGTTGCTACCGCAACGTACGGGTACGCGTTTCTAGTTATATAATAAATTGCTCAGAAGTTTCTCAAATCAAGTTCATAGTTTCACAAATGACACATCACACAAGCATACAACTTTACAAGTAACGTGGATCATTATGTTAATTGGGTCACATGTAACGGGGGTTTTATATTATGGGCCTATTTACTTCATAAATGTTGGGCTCCCAGAAGCATATCCAAAGCAACCACATAGTTTCATACTTCTGTTGCTTTCGTTGCTACTTCTTTTTAACTTGAACAAAAATGAGACCACTCTATGCATCTTTGATTCCGTACTACAACTTGACTCACTTTGACCCTTCATGTGTACATGGTCCACATCTTTTACCCTCCTTTCTAGCCATTTAACTTTGGTTGTAGTTCGAACCATTTGACTTAACTTTGTCCTCGGTTTGGTGACATGTTCACTAGGAACAACCCGTCTTGAGTATACAAACTCTTTGTGCTCCATCATCTCTGCCAGTGTCGGTCCCTGCGGTTTGAAATGTTCGTTGGGGTTCATACTCAAACCACATTGTCCATAGCCTGAAAAGAAAATGAGCTCGAGCTGATTTTTATATATTGAGCCTTGCATGGATTACAAGGTTAAAAGAAACTATTGTTGATAGAAATATAATACTTTTATTTAATGTAATATACATATGAAAAATATTAATTGAAAACTCATTTGGGTTGAGAACCACGAAACTCTATATATATGTGTGTAGTGATCAACCACGCTTTGTGGCGGTGAGTGACCGATTAAAAAAACATATAAATAAAAAATAAAATGTTAAAAACGTTTCATTGACCCTGAGCGCGTGTCGAAACTTTATATATACTAGCTTATTAACCAGTGTACTACACGAGTGTTTATTTAAAATAAACAGTACAACGCAATCATATGTAAAAAACAAATAAAGTAATTTATTTTAACATTTATAAAAATAAAAAGAAAATAAAGTACGATTTACAAATCTCTAAACACGTTTTTGTATACAACATATCCTATTAAAAAAAATTAGTTTTTACAATAGATTAATAATGTATATGTTGCCACAAATAAAATTAGGAAAATACGGAAAATATTTATAAATTAAAATAATTGAACTAAATACCATATTTAGTTTTTTGTGTAAAAGATGTCATGTGACACATTTGAAATATGGTTCAATCATTAATTTCCAAGTAATACATAATTTAAGGAAAGAATGACACGTGACGAATTGTTTGAAATATTATCAATCATTAAATAGCAAGTGATACATATTTTAAGAAAGAATGACACGTAACGAACTGTTATTCTTTTAGTAGGAATGAGAGATAATAAAACGAGGTTAAAACTGTTATATTTTTAGTCTAAGACCATGCAATTGAAACACCCTTTAATCCTTGAAAATACAAATTATAATTAATCATTTGTGTAAATGTTGTCCATTCTATATTATTATGGCTCCACTACCGATGTGTTATATGTATGATTGTAACACCGAAAAAGACATAATATAATGCATACCCTGATCGAAAATCTTGGATTTGTTATTGTTATTGAGATTAAACTCTTGCTTCTTGTGGTCTTTGTCACGATCCACCGTGCCATCGAGCCAATGTGCGACACTACTGGTTCTATACCCGGAGTGTGATTGCGACCGTCTATGAAAACTCATTCTAGCCCTCGTTTCATCACTAACTTTCTCCAAAGCAAATTGGAAAGGGTCAAAATCGTCATTCCAAGCACACGGTCGAGAAAACCGAAGCTTTTGAAACGAGTTTGGAGACCTTGGTGATGTACAAACGGACGCTTGTAGCCGTGGAGGTGGTTTCAAAGGCATAACTTGACCACTACAAAATGATTTGGCTCGAGCCGGTAACCGATAGTTTTTATCTTCATCTTTTCTTTTTGTCCACCAAAAAGAAGGATACGTTTGTTGAAACCGACAATGATTCGTATATGTTTGTGTAGTGACCTCAAACTCGAACTCATATTGGTCATCATAGTCCAATCTAGTTTCCAGCTGGATCGGGCTTGATGGTGCGGTGTAGAATTGTAAGTTTTGAGGGCTACAAAGTGTGGAACATGTGGTTGAAGCCGGATTAAAGGAATGAAAATCCATTTTTTATGAAGGGTTGTTTTGCAAAAGGGGTTTTAATAGTTGGGGGTAAATGGGTTGCCTTAAGTCATGGATGTAACTATTTGCACGTATTGGTGTCACTTTGCTTGTAGTTATGGAAATGTGCCTCATAATTTAAGACAAAAGTGTTTATTTTGACATGTATGATCCAAGGAATTCTACCACGTTTGCATCGAATATACAAATGGCTTTTCTGCCAAACCTTTTTTATGCAACTTTCGTTTATCACTTTTTCTTTTTGGCAAGATTCATAGGAGTAAAAGTAAAGAATAAAGAATGGGAATCTTGACATTATGTCACATCTTTTTTGTTTTAAGCAATAAGAACTCTATTACCAAAAAACTCACGTGACTAAGTGACAAATGGGTGACTGATATGTGTTAACAAACAAGAACATATTTTGATTTTGGTTTTGGTTTATTCTAAGCGTTAGTGTCATAAAAATAACATGTATATACGTTTGTAGATGATTATGTACGTTCAACTTTTACAAGAGATTACTAAACTCAACACCGATCCAAGTATTGGACAACTTTACATCTCTAACATTTTTTAGCAAACATATAAGCCCTTTTCAAAAAATAATTATAATATTTTTTATTACATAAGAATTAGTTTTTTAATAAAATCATTATAAAATAACTTTTAGACATTTGCATCGATTAAAACATTTATGAAACACCTGATAAGACTTAGTTGAATGTGATCATATTTATTAACTGGCACATGCGACATTGTACTCAAACTTTGGCATTATAAAATAATTTTGTAAATATCATTAAACAATGGTGGAGCCAAACCCCTATGCTAATGGTTTGTTCCTTACGTCTATTAAAAACTATAGCCAAGTATAGCCAACGAACCCCTGCTTTTTGTTGTTATTTTGTTACGCTACTTGGTTCGTTACTTCATTGGTCAGAAATTGAAGACTAATATACATGCCAGGGGTCAAAGTGTAAATAATAAAAGTACAAGTGTTATAATTTGTATAAAATTTTGAGGGTGTCATTTGTAATATTGTGAAGTTAGGGGTTAACCGTTGATATTTGACATCAATTTATCAACGATTATTCATGAAAGTCAATATGCACAATTTGAATACGAAGAATGATCATTATACATCTCTAATTAAGATCATACAAGATGGTCTTGTAAATCGAGCCGTTGAAAGGAAATAAAAAACAACCGAACCGTTACTAACCGTTTAGTTGTTTGGTTTCACGGTTTGAGCTCATTTGACCTATATACAAGTAGTCAACATTTTTATCTGTATAGAGAGATGTTTAGTTTTTGTGAGATTTACTAGGTAAGTTTGTTTGTTAGTTTATAGAGGGATTTTAAATAAGAAAAAATGTTTGTTAAGAGCTAAAAATTCATTTATAACCAAAGTTTTTTTTTTAATTTAAAATTCAACTATAGAAAAGTTATTTTAATGCCCTTAAATCATGTGGTGTATAATGATTCTTTTGGTTCTTAACATTTTTGGTTCTCAATTGAATGCAAAACACACACACACACATATACTTACATGTACATAAACCAATGGCCGATCCGGTTTTATAAGGCGAGTTTTATGTATAAACCTCAAACCAAACCGTTTACTATATTTTGAAAATTTTAAAACCAATTAACCAGAAACTAAAAAAAGTATATCTTGAACAGCCCTATATTAACTAAAATAATTCAACACAAATGTATTATAATTATGTTGGGTGATGTTAAATTATGTTAATGTTGTAAATAGCATCATAAGTATACATAAAGTATTAAAACCGACCAAACAACTTATTTGAGTGCAAGACTAAAGTCCTAAATAATATAACTCAATAAGCTACAAAATAATAAAAAAAATCTTATAATACTACTTGCGTAAAAACATTTTTAACCAAATACAAGCAGATACACATATACAGCAACCAATCATGAGATGTCCAAATTTTCAAATTTTGGTTTAAACTGCATTCACTGAGAATAAATACTTATACAGACAGATATCAATAATAACCTTTAAGAAGCAATGCAAATTACAGTTACATAAAAACATTCAATTTGATAACTTACAAGAAGATGATTACCAGTTTGATGTCATACTACAGCAGCCTCTTCATCCTGTGCTTATGATTCTCCAAAATCTCCTTCACAGCTTCACTATATGCAGCATCCACATTATCTTCAAAACCATTATCAATATTTGTGAAACAATCATTTCCATTCTGAATATCATTCATCTGCATCACAACAAGAGTTATCCCCTTCATTACGTACCCTGAAACTGGCAAGTTCATCACAGGGACATAACACTGGCTAACATTAACCGGAACTTCAATGCGATTCAGCTGCGGTTTCACATCCTCAGAAGCTGAATGAATCCACTGTCTCACATCAGCAAGTTTTTCCCCACTTAGAGAAAGCATCCCTCGTTTTCCTGAATCAGTAATCAAAACTTTCTCCAAAAATGGAAGATCCTTAATGAAATACAATAACATCCGATGCCTCACAATCACATCCTTCAAGCATTGAAATGCGATATGAACTTTCCGCTTAAACGAATCAACACTTGACTCAATGTCTTCTTCTTCGTCAATATTACAATTGACATGTAATCCTTTTGTATCGTAGATTGAATTCGGTGATAGAAAGAGAAATGATTCGATTCTGCTACCGAACGTAACCTTCCACTTGAATAAACAACTGCTATCTATACCTCTATGACTGGAAGACGGAAGCTCGATAGATAACGATTTAACTCCTCTGAATTTGCTCAAAAATGAAACTGCGGATCGAAATGAATCACCGTAAAACGAAGATAATATAGGCGGAAGAGGCTTACTAGTGTTGATTGTTGTCGATGTTCATGTTCCAGATCCAGACTTCAGGCTCCACTCGACCACTCTCGTCTTCCAGATTTGAAGTTAGAATTAGGGTTTCATAGTGTGTATCATCGGGGATTTGGGGGTTAAAACATTAGGTGGGTTGCCGGTTTGGGCCGATTGAAACCGGATTAAGAAAATTAGAATGGGCTGGACTATAGTCTATAGATTTAAATATTTTAAACGGATATCCGAATAAACCGAATAATCCGAATAATCCGAAACTTTTTGAAACATGGATCCGAATCCGAACCGAATAATTCGAAAACCATATTCGAATTCGGATATAACCGAACCAAAATCCGAAAAAACATTTCGATTCGATTTTTTTCGGTTTCGAATACGATTCGGGTTTCGGTTTTTTTCGAATTTTGATTTTTTTGCCCACCCCTAATTACATATAGCATTATAGGTTTTAGGTTTTAGTACTTTCGTAACTTTTCTCTTTAATAATATATATTTTAAGAGCATTCACATATCATTCTTTATCTAAATGTTTATAATTAATTCACTAGATATCATTACTTTTTTGTCTTTCCAACTACTTAAGAATATTTGTTTATATCTTTATCATTATATTTTTTTCTCTCTCTCTTATTAAACTAAATAATATTCTTATATACCTTTAGCATTATATTTTTTTTTCCTACTAAATTAAATAAAACTTTTTATACCTTTATCACTACATTTTTTCTCTCATATTCAATTAAATAAACAATGTTTTTCTTTATATATAGAGATTTATCAATTTCTTTATCTCTCCTTCACTCACAACCACTTTTAACCAATATATAAAATATATAAAACTTAATCACATTTATTATAGAGAACGTGGATGAATGATCTAAGCTCTAAGGAAAAATACAAAATGGTATATAAGGAGACAAATGTTAGGTCTACCGGATGACGAGAATGAACTTAATTAAGTCAATAACAATAACTTCAGAAAACAATGACATTTCGAACTAATTTATCATCCGAAAATATATATTACGAACATCCATTCTGAAATCTAGAACGTATAATGTATATATAATCTGATTATCTGAATTTGTTTTAGTAACCTTGAAGCTAGGTTGTTATGAAAAAAGATGGTATGAAAATTAATATTTAACTAAAGATAGAACCAAGGGGTATTATATTTGTCCCAATGCTATCATAGGTACTTCTCAAATATGAGGTTCTGGATTAGAGTCTCACTCAGAGCATCAAAAAATTTGTGCGCTAGCAATGTGGTTTTCCCACAAAGTGAGTTTCCTGAAAAAAATAGATAATATTTATTTACCTAACTATAATTTGTTGGATGGAAGGCTGATCTGTTCGTCATGGTAATGTCGGGTGGCCGCGTTATTCTTCGCCGTTAAAAAAATAGATAATATTTATTTACCTAACTATAATGATGAAACAAGCGAAAAGGTAACTGAAACGAATAAAACATAGCAAATACTAAAGAGATACTCATTAATATATCAAACCCAAAATTTGTTCACATGGCGAGCAAACACAAATATAACATAGAATGTTCGATGGAGCATAACCACATTCACAACTATATATCCACCATATCAAACTAATTTAAGACATGTCCATATGTAGTACCTCTCATATCAAATTGACCAAGTACTTACGTGTCCACACATTAATAGAAGAGACGCCGTGGATTGAACATGATGCTGCGTATAGTGTCACGCCATTAGAGAAGGAGGAGTGGATCCGGGGAAACGATCGGGGAAACGACGTGGCATCCGGGGCAGATTGGGAACACCACCCCCCCTTAATCGGGGTGGTGATTTTCGGGGTTTATTCACCGATCGGGGCCGAAGGAGGGAGAGGTCGCACGTGGCGGAGATCGCAGGTGGTGGTGGAGGTCGCAGGTGGTGGAGGTCGCAGGGAGAAAGAGACGGTGGTGTAACGGTGGGAGCGGCAGTCGGAGACGATGAAGTTGTGATCCAGGGAAGAAATTAGGGGTTTTTGGATGTGATTGTAATGTGGGTTTTGGTTGGAGACGATGAAGTTGTGATCCAGGGAAGAAATCGCTTGAGTTTGAGTGATCGGATTTGGAACATTTGGGTTGATTTTGCAGGTGATTCATTCACCTCTGTTGTTGGAGTGATGATCAGGGGAGAAAGAGAGGTGGTGCCACGGTGGGAGTGGAGGCGGTCGATGAGGTGGGGAGAAAGAGAGTTGATTTATTAATATTTCTATTTAATAAATTTTAAATATTTGATGAGCTGGAAAAGTGGGGAAAGTGGGGAAAAGTGGAAGGGTTGCAAGTGAAATGAGGAAAAGTGGGGAAAAGTGGAAAAAACTGATGTGACGCTGATGTGACAGTGGAAAAAAGTGGGGAATCATGGGAGGACTCCGTATGCCCTTAGTGTCATGATACATTATCATACCCCATAGGTAGTTATAGCTCGTGTATGGGACACTAGTCAAACTTAAGGCAAGTTCTGTGATATTAAAATATAGTGTACATAAATTGATATGCAAGTAACATTTATATTCTAATTAATGAGGATGTCAATTCTATTAAGATCTAATATGGAACATGCAAATATGGTTTCAAAGAATAACCAAATATGGCATGCATTACGAAACTAAGATCAAGTTCAAAGCACAAGGGGGCCTTTTATAGGGTGCAGGAGGTGCGACCGCACATGGCCCTTATTTTTTAGGGGCCCGAAATTTTCAATTTTTTTGTATATATTTTACATAAAAATTATATATATTTTATAAAACAAAATTATAATAAAACCATATGTAAATAAACGCCCAAATCTATTGTTTAGTTTTGATCCATTTATAAACAATTGGATAAAGCCAAAACAATTGTTAATTATGATCGACAATGTCTCAAGAAAGACTTAATGAATTGGCAATGATAACTATTGAGAATGACATACTAGAGAAAATGGATTATGAAGATTTGATCAACAACTTTGTTTTAAAAAATGCTTAGAAAGTGTCACGATTTATTTAGTAATGTGAAAGATGCCATTTTGCTACAATATTGTTGTTTTTTTATTGTTTATTAACTTATTTAATCTTAGTTCGTTGATTTTTGAAAAAAAAAATATATGTATATATAGGGGCCCTTTTTTCGGACTCGCACAGGGCACCCGAATCCTCGAAGACGGCCCTGAGCGGTCTAAACTTCGACCCTTATTTCTTTCTTCATATTCCATTGTAAAGGGGAGCAAAGCCCGTTTTTTCTCCCTATATTGATTTATAAGGGCCCTCCTGCCGTCGTTTCAGTGAGTCATAGGGCTTCCCCTCAGCTCAGTCTTTTTGGTTCTTGAGAATGGTCGCCACCTCTCGCAGGACCGGAATGATTATCCCTGCCCGATGGGTCTACATCCATCCCTGAGAGCGAATCTTAGCTTGCCATCAACTAACTGAGCAAAGATATCAAACAATTATCAAATATCAAAACTAACATCAACTAAAGCACACAAGAAAATCATAGTACAAACCACAAGAAATCATAGAGTAATAACCTCCTAATCTAAAGATCGGAAATTTACTCCTTAACTATTGATCTAATATTAAGCTCCTTTCTAACAATGCCAACCTTTTTCTTAGAACCTATAGAAGTGAACATGTTAATTTTAATTTCTTGTTAGGTCTAAGAGGTCATGGATTCAGTTATACGTTGCATTTCAGGACACATTGACCGTTTAACTTTCTACGATCCTATGTAACACTAAGTTGTTTGTTTTTGTTTAGCCTTGTTAATCCGTGTCACCGTCCATCTACACCAACTTAAGACGTTACATTGTGACAAAACGCACACATACATAGCGGACTAGCCAGCACTTACAAGATAAGTCTAATCTAACACCTCAAGCTTGAAAGCAAGTAGTAATACAAGACTTTAAAAAACTAAACATGCCCTTTTGTTATATTTTAGATGATAGAATTACTTTTTTAACTAGATGGATATGATCTTACAAATAAAGTGACATAAAACGTTGCAACAACCGATCCTTCCTCAGTCAATTCAAGGCGTGAAAGTGTATTCATTGGATGAGGTAAAAAAATTTATGTATTAAAAGTAGTCAGAAAGTAGTAAAATAAAGTAAAAGGGGAAGAAAAAATAAGACCTAAAAAGGTAAAAGTAACAAAAAGGTGAGCCACCGATAAGGACCATATTGAATTAAAGGGATGAATAATCTACCATTCGAAATAATTGAGTTCCAAATGTGGTTAAAAGTGGGTAAGGGTGGCTAAGATAACACATGGCCTTTTCTACAGGCTGTGTAGACCACAGTAAGAACCACAAAACAAGCAAAGCATTTACCTTTTCACTAAATACATTCAACCACTTGTTTTTCAGAAGAATAAAAGGAAAATGTATCTTAAAGAAGATTTATATATTCCCTCACATGAATATTATCATTATATTTATTTACTTTGTATGTTCATGTTGATGTAAGATATCTCTTTAAATTTTATAACACTAGTCAACCACTAGTACAAATTCGTTTTTTTAAGACGGGTAAATCCATTTTAACCGCACTTAGAAAATGTCGCATCAAAAAATGGTTTTTTTCATATTATGCATCTTATATGACGAGTGAAAGAACCGTCTTAAATAAAGAAAGCATTTTAAAAACGAATATGTACTAGTGAACTTTTTGTATGTGTATCCGGGTTTTTTTGTTGAATGAATACGGTTTTATGCATTTCAACTTTGCACGTATTTATATTTGATTTATCAACTTTGTTCTTGTGTATCCACTTTATCTATAATTATTGTTTGAAAAATACATGGGATTTTACATCTCAAAATGTTTGTTATATGATACATTAATTTTTTATAAGCATTTTATTGTTGTAAAGATGTAATTTTGTGCTTGTTTAGTGGATTACTAACATGTAACCAGTAAACAATTATTTTATTTTTTCTCTTAGGTGTATATACTATAACTAGCTTAAAATTCGCGTATTACACGGGGTTATATCATAATAGGTTAACAGTAAAAATTTTATGTTAAATTATTGCATATAAATATTAACACTCAAAACAACTAAATATTTGACACTCTTTATGACTATAAATTAGGATTTGAGGTTTTAAATCTATTTAAAAGAAACTTTTGAAATATAAGTTTCTTAAATTTAGTTGGTAATCATACAAATTAAAAAAAAGTCAAATTTTCATAGGAGTTTTCATCTATGAAATTTTCAAGGCTTAATAGTTCCAGATCACCGTTAAGAGTTTTCGTCATAATGTTTCAAGTCTTAATTGTTTTCATCATTAAATCCTTAACAGGAAACTGTTAAGATTTGAAACATTATGGACGAAAACTATTAACACTTGAAACGTTAGGGCCATAAATTTAAGACTTGAAACATCGGGGGAAAATATTGTTGAGACTTGAAACATTTATGATGGTTTCTGTTAACGGTGGACTGAAACCGTTAACTATTGCAAAGCTTAGGGGTAAAAAGTGTAATTTACTCTTTTAAAAATATAAGATTAATACTTAATTGGATTATAATAAATTTGAATGATTTTGAAATTTAGATTTATTGTATAATTTAATATAAAATATAAAATAAAAAAATGTAGTGTTGTCATGTGACATTTTGTGTAATCGTTTATTAGAGATAGATAGTTTATAATATATATAGTTAAATAATTAAAATTTATATTCTAAAAAATTAAAGTTTATAATAGTGGTTATCAATAAAATTAGATAAAAAAAAAGATGCATAGACTGATCTAACCTGCTCGATCTTATGCATAGTTTAAAATTGACATATCTGTTTTACTACATATAATGCAAACTAATATATTCTGAAATCAAAATAATATTTGAAATCCAAACTAATATACTTTGATCAAAATAACGATTGACGATGTAGGAGATTTGTATGCAAGTGATACGATCGATCATCTATAATAAAAAAAATTACTCTTCAAAAGCATACAACTTTCTGCTCAAAATAATATAACTGTACTGATTTGTGAATCTATAACTAATTATGATTGATTGATTGATATAAGTAATTAAAAATAATAGTAAATAAAAAATATTAAATATTTAATTAACTGAAAATTTAGGGTAAAACATAGGATACTCCCTTTCACACTGTTAGTGATTTTAAGTCATAATATAAATAGAGCATTAATATAACAAAACAAATTAAATTGTATACAATATTAACTTAAAAATAATAATTGTTTATATTATATGCCTACCAAACCACTAAGATTGGTTAAACCTAACCCTCACACCCCACAAATTAAAAATCTTATTTAGTGCTTTAATGGATACAATTGGTTATTCATAAATCAAGTACCTTCCTTGAAATTCTAGGAGAAAAGTAATGAATCTATGATACGAAATTAAAGTTTGAGCACATGAAGGTATTTGTGATTATTTGTTGGAGAAAAGTAACGAATCTATGATATGAATTAAAGTTTGATCACATGAAGGTATTTGTGATTATTTGTTGTAAAAGTTATGCAGATTCAAATCTTATAATAAATAGGTGAAATTAGAAAAATTAGAAATAAAAACTTGTTGAATGTTAAAGTTTAGTTTTCATGTTTTATTAGATAAATTGAAATTTTTGGTTTCAAAAACTCACGTAATTAATATGAGTTCTTAGTTTAATCTCACTAATCTACACTAGTAAGTATCCTTTCTATATTGCCAAATATTATGATTATATATATAGAATAAAATACATGAAATTTTATTGTAAAAATGTCATACTTTATAAAAGTCAAAGTTTTTTGATGTAATTTAAAGTATATGCATGTTACTTTAAAGCAAGACTACTCATATATCAATTATTTGGGGGTTCAATCTAAGTTATGAAGAAGTGGGATATTATTTATAGATTAAATACACTGTGGAAAGAGTCCAGATTAATATGGTCAAAGGAATAACAAAATTTGAAACATTATCCTCCATTGCACCACTATATTGCATGTGATATCAAACAACAAATATGTAAGAGTCGTGTAAGTCTGATATATCTACAATATATAACATGTTCACATTGCAATTTTCTTTAATTCGTTAGGTATACATGATGGGTTTATCTTAGCGAACATGGAGCAGTTTATAATTAATTGTAAAAACGATACATGAAATATATTCTACATTTGTATTTGTTGTTACCTATATCAAATACTTCATAAATTGTCACAAAGTGTGATTATAAAAGCTGATAAAAAAAAAAGTGTAATTATAAGAATACAGAGAAAACTGAATATGTCATTCTTTTTATTAATTTGTTACGTTTTCAAACTCACTTAAAAAAATATTTGTTAACATAGTAGACACTAAACAGGCAACGAACACAAAACCTTCATTACAATAACAAGACGGTCAATCCGATCATCTTATATTCACTCTTTGGTCTTTATTAATCACAAGTTACTTTCTACTATATGTCTCACTAAAAAATTGAGATAACTCGAGTACAACCTTCGCACTGATATGATAACCATACGTTCTCTAATAAGATAGACCGACGTCTTTCGTTGTAATCTTTGTTTCTTGTTGCTAGCTGGTTGAAGTTTGTTGTCCAAAACAACAAAAGATAGACCGAAATCTCTTATTACATAAGCTATTTCTTTTCTTTTTTCACACAAACTCACACCCACTTTAAATTACTTCTAAACATTCACAACTTTGTCTTCAACGGGACTTGTAACATCACCACTTGAGACTATCACATATTTACCAACTCTATGATACCATTGGGCTCAGGGGCGAAGTCAGGAATTTTTTCCATAGAGTCACCTACTGTATATGAACATTAATTTTTTTGAGTCTGGTTCAGGTCCAGTTGGGTCAGGTAAGGTTGGTCAAATATTATAAATGCAATACAAGAACAAAAATAACATGATCATTGAAATTTAAATAACACAAAATATAACTACGATAGTTATAAAAAAATCCTAATAGTTGCAAATATTTGTGCATATTACCCATGATTCAAGTTCAAACAATTTTAACATTAATTTAACTGATAATCATAATATTCAACACTAAAACAGATCAAACAATACCTAAAATTCATTTAAAACACACAAAATCATAAAAAATAAGTGTAACCTTTTAAAGAGTTTGACCAACACACTTATGACTTATATACTACAAGTAATGGCTTTTATCAAATTCGCCTATCACCTTAAAACCTTTGAATCTTTGAATATTGAATTTGAAAATTCAATTTGTGGTCTACTGGTCTCTGCTGTGGAACGTGGTACGTGACACATTGATATAAGAAATAGAACTCCAGAAGTCGAAATGGTTTGAGAATTGAGCCGGCTATAAAATATTTTTTTGCGGATAATGGGTATTGGGTTAATAGGTTTTGGGATAAGTTAAGCCCACGAAGATATTGGGTAGTATAATTTTGGGCTATCAACTTATTATTATTTAGTTTAAAAATGGTATTTTGGCTTATATTTAATCAAGCGTATAACAGATTTAAATTAATATGTATTATACTTTTAGTTAGACTAATTAGCACTTAACTCATGTTCTTTTTTTTGCTTAAAACTTTTTTTTCAAAGTTCGGGGATATATATATATTTTTTTATAACTAATGGAGGTCACCAGCCTAAAAACATTGGTGTCACATGAAAATCTGGTATATACAGTTGTATATGAATGCGAAAAAGAAGTGTATTCCTGCGAATACATAGGCTTCTCTTATTTGGACTAGAGGCAATAGAAATTAAGAGTAAGAGAGTGTAAACTATTCTCTCTTGGTTTGATATAAAGACTTAGATTGTGTTAAAAATAATCATTCAAGAATATGATAGCTAGAGTTTTTTTTTATTAATTAGTGTGACTGAGTCTATAGTTGTTTAAATAGATATAGAAAAAAGAACACAAAAAATAGCTAAAGACGACATTCGATGCAATGGTCAGACCATACAACAACCGTACAGCTTATGTGTCCTTTACTTCTCAAAACTATATATGTTATCAGTCCTTAATCAAGATACCAAGGAGCTCTAATGACAATTTATGCATTAAAAAAAAAAGTAAATGCACAAAAATTGAAACACACCTTTGAGATAAAAAGAATTTATCGCTATTGTATTACTAGGGTATGGTGAAATACTATTTCATGGTGTTAAATTGTTAATGGATCTCACTAAGGCGTCGTGTAGCTATCGACAATACAACAGTTTAAATTTTTGAAGATCGTATCTTACTATCTACCAAAGTTGTTTTCAAATACGTAGATCTACGGTCATATATGCATATCGTTTGACAACGGTTGATCTTGAACTCTTGTATCTTGTTGATTCAATTTAAAAATTATGAGTTCATGACATGACAAAACGAGTGACCATTATAATAAACAAGAACGTTTTTTTTTTTAATTTTCAACTCATATTTGTCTTTGACAACACATCTATAAATCACAAATGCTTCGTGGACTATATCTAACGAAAAGGAGTAGGTGCCACCTGTTTCATAATGAAAATGTTCCGAATTTTGGAGCGGGTGCAAATGGACTTTTGTAGTCCAAAAATCAAACCTTAACCAACCATTTTACTTTTTCTTTTCGATTGATAGAACCACCAATTCAAAAGTGTACAACGCATACACTTATATTTACTTTATTAATGCATACTAAATTAGTTTTATATTAATATTACACAGTTTCCATAGATATACTGTTTTCAATCTAGTGACCTTTTTCTACGTGTGAGTGACAAACTTGTTTTTGTTTGAGGAACTTTTACTTAGGCTAAAGTTATGTTTTTGTAACTGAACTTGAACATTTATAAGGTAAATAAACATAAACATTTTATGTTCGGCATACGATGAGATACGAAACTCCTCAAATGATTTGCGTATTTTGTACGGCTTTAGTCATTACAGTACATAATAGTATAAATTTAGCTCTTTTAAAACTTCGTTGTCACGCGTTAAGTTCATCTATGACATGACGAAAGTTAGGATTATTTTGACGAATCCTTAAGATGTCTAAAATTAGTAAGAATTGCTTAATTATCCATCACATGATTTGAGGAATTTATACAAGAGTGAAATAAGGAAAGAACACAAAAGAAATTTGTGGAGAAAAACGTCAAGAGCCTAACGATATAAACGGTCTTCAAATGTATAAACATGAAACCAACCTACAAACCTCAATGACAATCCCTGGTAGCACCTGGAAGAAGTAAATCTTCTTCTTCCTGGAAGTTTAACAACAATAAACAAATAAAAAAATTTACTACTTTCTTCTATCATTTGTGTTTCTTAAATAAATCTAAGCACATATATAAATACTCACACACGAGTATATACAAATGTATTCTGGGTGCCTCCGGGATTGTAGCATGGACACCCGAAAGTTTGGTTTTTTCGCAGTGTTGATATGCGTCTTGGTGACACTAGCGAAGGCGGAAGATCCTTATCACTTTTTTGAATGGAAGGTCACATATGGCACAATGTCGCCGTTGGGGGTGCCAACACAGGTTATTCTGATCAATGATAAATTCCCTGGGCCGGTGATTAATTGTACAAGTAACAATAATATTGTTGTGAATGTTTTTAATAATCTTGACGAGCCGTTTCTCCTTACATGGAACGGTGTTCAGCAACGAAAAAACTCATGGGTGGATGGAACGCCTGGGACTATGTGTCCCATCCAACCTGGAACCAACTTTACGTATAAGTTTCAAGTGAAGGATCAAATTGGTAGTTATTACTATTTCCCCACCACCGCCCTGCATAGGGCGGCAGGGGGAATTGGCATCATACAAGTGCATAGCCGACCGTTGATTCCGGTACCGTTTGATAACCCGGCTGATGAGTTTGCAGTTTTTGTTGGAGATTGGTTTAACAAGGGTCATAAGGCATTGAAGAACCTCATTGACGGTGGGAATTCTATCGGAAACCCCGAAGGGATTCATATCAACGGCAAGTCAGCTCAAGTTGGTGCACAAATTGAACCGTCATGGACCTTCGAGGCTGGAAAGACGTATAGGTTTAGGTTTTGTAACGCTGGAATGAGGACCTCGGTTAATTTCAGGTTCCAAGACCATGACATGAAGTTGGTCGAGGTCGAAGGATCTCATCTTATGCAAAACGAGTACATGTCAATGGACCTTCACGTGGGTCAATGTATGTCGGTTCTGGTAACCGCCGATCAACCACCAAAGGATTATTACTTAGTCGTGTCGAGCCGGTTCACCAAGCAGATACAGACCACTGTCGCCACCCTCCGCTACGCTGGAGCTAACATTCCTCCTTCGCCAGAGCTTCCACCTCCCCCGCCAGAGAAAACTCCCGGAATCGCATGGTCGATAAATCAGTTTAGATCATTCAAATGGAACTTGACCGCAAGTGCAGCCCGTCCCAACCCACAAGGGTCTTACCACTATGGTCAAATTAACATCACCCGCACGATCAAGCTAGTCAATAGCCGAAACTACATTGATGGGAAGCTAAGATTCGCTCTCAACGGTGTCTCCCACATTGACCCCAAGACTCCTCTTAAACTCTCCGAGTACTTTGGCGTGGCTGACAAAGAGTTCAAATATGACACCATCCCAGACGATCCACCAGCCGATGTCGAAAAGAACATAAAGATTGCCCCAAACGTCTTGAACGCAACATACCGTAACTTTGTGGAGATCATTTTCGAGAACCATGAGAACACCATTCAGACGTACCATTTAGACGGATACTCGTTCTTCGCGGTGGCAATAGAGCCAGGAAGGTGGAGCCCGGAGAAGAGGAAGAATTACAACCTTGAAGACGCATTGAGCCGACACAATGTTGCGGTGTTCCCTGGTTGTTGGGCAGCGGTCATGCTCACCCTCGACAACGCCGGAATGTGGAGTTTGAGATCGGAGATGTGGGAGCGATTTTCTTTGGGACAGCAGATGTACGTCAGCGTACTCTCGCCGGAGCGTTCCCTTAGAGATGAGTACAGTCTGCCGGAAACCACACAACTTTGCGGCATTGTTACAAACTTGCCCAAACCACCGGGTTACGTTTAGATTCAACTTTTTTCTGTAAGTAATTAATTAAGTTTTCTTCCATTTTTGTGTGGCCAGATTAAAAATTATAAAGGGATATGTTCATCCTTAATCAAAACAAAGAAGTGGCGAGTGTTTTAAGTCGCTACCAAGTATAGATTCAGGACAACATATCCTCTATTCTTGATGTAAATTGTAAATTTCCGTTTTACAGTCTGAATATTCTTCACTTTTTGTCATAAAATATATAAAAGTGCGAAAGTTAAATTATAGTTGGTTATTAACAATACATAGTTTTATCTTGATTTACCACATCTGTGTGCTATATGTTGGGTTTACATCATTGTGCTAGTTTTACAGTTTTTAACTCAAATGTTAATCATAATACTAATAAAAATGGTCAAAGTTGAATATATTGGCAATTTATTAAATGGCATGTTAATACTATATAAACACAACATTAAGTTGAATAGATTACTGTTTTGGGTAAATAGATTGAATAGGCTGACAAGTTAATACCATTATAAAAAACATGTCTAATCAATTTTAACCCATTCATAACACATTGTAATCATTTTATCATGTTAGATAAGTCAATAGGTTACAACTTTAGCCAAACAATTTAATCAATAATATATAATTAAATATGGATTTTAATTTAAGAACTATTAGTTTATCATGTTAATTGTATGATTAGTTCTTAACAGTGTCACGTGAAACATGTTAAACAAGTTGTCCCATGTCATTTGTGTAATTGAATTAGTTATGATTAACAGGTTAAACATATCATATCATGTAACTTACTTATTAAACATTTCTGTGTAGATTTATGAGAAAATGACATATTTAGTACACGCGATATATCTACCGGAAATGAGCATGTATAAACAGATTCTGAGATAAAATATATCCAAATTCCCATTCAGGCCAACAAACACTAATAAAATCATTCACAATATAATAAGTCAAAAAAGAAAAAAGAAAAAAAAAGATAGATAGCTAGCTTTGCTTGCTTATTCTTATGATTATTTCCTTGTGGTATCAGGAATCAAGCTTTTAGCATCACCAGGATTATTAAAATTTCAATTAAAAAAAAAAAGAAAAGATGAGAAATATAACCCTTGACACGCACGCACACAAGCTGGTCTATACATAAATTGAAAACAGGTTACCATTTTTTTTGCAAATTTGATAGTCGTCGGGTCAAAGTCAAACCCGAGACTATCTTTGAGGGGGGTCCACGTTCCGCACATTTGCTCCAGTCATCCCTTCAATACGGTCTTTCGTTATATCAACAAAGTGACCCACCATTTCGTGAAACTGCTTCAGTCCGGATAATGGGAGAATGATGGAGGATCTATCAGAACCTGCAACCTGCATTTGCCATTTACATTTCTTTAAATTAGTTTTGTTCAAAACACAAATTTATTCTTCTGTTGATATTATTTAATATTTATAGCTAATGCTTTAACTAATTATATTATTGTTGAGGGGTTAAGATCTTGGCCAGACATTAGCTGAAAGATGATAGTGTCTAGTTTAGTTTATTAAATAGTGGTTATAATTAAAAAGATATCAAAATTAATTAGATAATAAGAAAAATAATAAACGAGCCAGAAAAAGATTCTTGATTCTTACAATTCAGATCAAGAGCTCGGTTGTTCGGACAATACAAAGACAGGATTATAAAAAAATATTAAATAGCAACACAATGTATGATGACACCAACATTACATCTAAAAAGATAAAACACTTTTCATCCAGCAATCAATCTTTCCACAATCGTATAACACAGTTAATGGAAAATTAGGTACATTTAAAAAAACAATTACAAGAAAAGAATATATTGAGAAAGAATATATTGCATCTCAGAACAACTTAAAGTAGAAAATTATTTTTTTGGGACAATATTGGGAGTGTATTTTATCCAAATTGTAAGATTTTCATGTGTTATAAGTTATAACCCTGCTTACTGAATTTTGAATAAAACATTTTCTTTGTCCACGAAGTTCGGATCCTCTCATCTTAGATACGGTGTTATAAAAATCACGAGGCGCTAGTTGGGCGATGGAGTAATTTTTTTTAATCAGGATCGATAAGGATTAACCGCATTGGATTTTTTAAGTAATTTTCAAAGTTATATATATACACATCGATATGAATATAATACTTCAAGATTTCACATAAGTACTTCCAAGTTCAACAATTTTTACCAAATTATACCAATTTTTGATAGATTTCGACCGCCTACCAATTTTAGCCTCCAATTAGGTGAAAACACAGCGGTGGGTGACTGATTAGCGATTGATTGCCGATTTATCCGATTTTTAAAACACTACTAATCAATCCTATTGAGCCAAAAAGTTGTCATCATCTTTTCATGTGATGTGACTTCAGAGACATCAACCATCAACAAGAATTAATATTTTAATCTACAATATCACCATCCAAATTAGCTAAACTCAGTTAACGAAAAAAGTCTAACCTCAGATATTCTCAAGTAATGACCACGGTTGTTGCTTCCAAGATCAAAGAAAAACCTCTTCTGATCAGCTCTAATCACTTTAGAGACACCAAAACCGCCACTTTCATCAGAAGATGAAGGCGGCAAGTCAAATGTGGTTGTTTTATCTCCTAAATTCAAATCAGATGATGCTACGGGTGCAGATTGAGAACTATTTCCAGCAATAAAACCAGCACCAACATCATCAGACAGACCAACTAGTCGCTCTTGCGTTATACCCTCAGAATTTTGCTGTTTATCAGATCGCGAATCACAATAAAAAATTATTAGTAAATAAAAACAAGGGTTATTAAATTTTAAAGTTTAAAAGGAATGAAAGGTGAAATTATTGAAAATGAAACCTGATTGTTGGAAGCAAAAAGCTTAGATGTTTCATTTATCTCTTCCAAAATGTTTCTAAATGCAAACCACCCTTCATCGCGGTTGCTTCCTGCAGGTACGATTATTGTACTGCGGTTTCTACTAACTGAAGCTTCGGATACCTGCAAATACACTCAATTAACGCAACAATTGAAAGAAATCAACACATTACAAGTGGAACCTATTAGTTATTACATACAAATTGGAATCAATAGTAACTAAGAAAGATTGATAAAGCTTCCAATATTTAGTCTTTGTTGGAATTAATCTTGAAGTTGAGGGAAAAGAAAGGATATTGGGTCTACGTTTGTTCAGCTGTAAATTTGGAGGCTTTTAGGAGTCTTTATTTATATTGGATATTAGTTTGAGATATTATAGTATGGGTCATAGTTCTCAAATAGTAAATTTACTTGTTTTATTGGGTCTTATGGTTTGAGTAGGATTGGGTTTGTTTTAGTTATAATTTGGGTGTTTTGTTCTCTTTCGTAAAATGTACTTGTAATTTAAAAATTGTATAAAAACTTAAAAAAAATAAAAATAAAAAAAACCTGTGATATTCGTGTTATATTACCAACAGTTTTTAGTCTTTAAAACCAAGAATCACAATCCTCTGGGTACATAAAATACAGACTTTGATATATAATTGTTCTTAATCTGGATCTCAATGAAGAAACTAGAAAGAAGATTTCTTTATAGATAAAATCTTCATATCACCTCCCCCACAACATGTTGGCTATCAAGAGCAAGAATTAAGAATATTCATATGATCAAATACAGGGAACAAGAAAGAATAATGACTTTTTGTGTTAAACCAAGAATAAGGCAACAACAAAAGTATCGAACTCTGTTTACATATGTATGTATATATGCCCTAAACCTAAACCTAAACCGACACAAACATTAGAAATGACGGTTATGAAATCGGTTGACACATCTCCTAATTTTGACTTATAACTATTTATATAATTCTGAAACCTAATATATAAATAAAAGTATAGTTTAATATTCTAATACAACAATCTCAAATTGACACTTAAATTTGCAGTTACTTATGTTTTGCTAGTTAAGCAGGCAAACATACTAAAAGCACTCACATCTATGAACTTGTGACAAGAAGACAACGGGCAAGTAAATGCGCACCTCCTTCCAACCCAAAGAAATAAAAAATTACCACTCTCTCATAAGTCATACCCATAACAAATAAAGCATATTTTCTACCATGGGTTAGTGGTCAATGATGTGATCCACAATCCCCCTCGACTATATAACTGATTTTAAGAGTATTCTATGTCTTAGAATAATAGTTAAGCACCTTCATAAAACTATTTCGCACAGTTAAAGCTTGGATTTATTATGCGGCTGATTGATCACTGATCCTATCCTATCTTATTGTGTAAAGTGGTGCTTGTTCTACAAGTAGTTTGAAGGAAGGTTAGAAACCTTATTCAACTAGACATCTATATTGCAACACAAGTACAGTATAGTTCTTGATACATGAGTATGATGATTAAATTGATCATGCAGACACACTAACAGATAAAGAAACACTTAGAGCACATTAAGTTGGAGAAAGTGAGAAACAATAATCACACAAATGTGTACCTTCAGAAACCGACCCCTCCTGTTCTCCCCAATATCAAAGTAAAACACCTGAAGAAAGAACACATCAAAAAGCGAATTACAGCACAACCTCAAAAGTCAACTCATTGTATATGGAAATAATTTGACAAATTAATATGCGAGAGTATCTATAGTATGTGTCATGCAATTACCTTGCTATCTAGCTGTAGCTCCTTGCTAGAAACCTCTTGATCATCAGCATTGACATAGTAATTGAAGATATCAAAGAACCAAGCGATTCCGCTGAACGGAACGATTATGGTGGACCTCGTCGCCGACGTCTTCTCCGATATCTTCAGGTAACGTCCGCGTGGATTCTCCTTGAGATCAAAGTAAAACAGCTTATGCTCCACCTGCAACGTCTTCGACAACAACTCCATGTCATTCCCTCCGCCTCCAGCACCGCCGCCTGAGCTAAACTCCATCTCCTCCGTCACCGGCGGCCGTTAAATTCAAACAAAACTCACAAACTCCAAAATGTTGCTTTAACTCGTAGCTTGCTCGATGAAATTCAATCAATCAAATCAAACAGGGGGGAATGATTCATTCTCACATGATGAATTGAAACGTGCGATTGCAGATCTGAAACTGATTGAGTGAGAATTGAACTGAAATGGTGAATTAGGGTTTCAGACTTGACGGAGTCTCGTCTTCGTTCGTCACATAAACAAACTCACCGATTTTCTTATATGTTCGTCGCGAAAGAATCTTAGAGCTTTCAAGTCTCCATTTTTTTCTTTATAATTCATCAAAAAACACTATCTTTACTCTCTCTTATTCAATTAAATAATATTACCTTTTATCTTTTTACTATTTTTTCTCTCTTCTATTCAATTAAATAATAATATTTTTTACCTTTTACCTTTTTACTCAAATGTGAATGCTCTTAAAGCATTCACATTAGCTTCTCTATCTCCATATTTATAAATCACTTAAAATAATAATTTTTTCTCTCTCCCGTTCGATTAAATAATACTTTTAAAACATTTATCATTATATTTTCTCTCACAACCACTTTTCTATTCAATGAAATATTACTTTTTTAAAATCACTATCTTTTCTCTCTCTCCTATTCAATATACAAAATCACTACTTTTTCTCTCTCCTATACATAGAGAATCTATCATTTTTCTCTATATCCCTCCACTCACAACCACTTTCAATAAATCTCTATAAGAGCATTCACATCCCATTCTTCATCTCCATCTCTATAATTTAACCAAATATCACCTTTTTCTAAATTTATATACATATTTTGGCCCCTGTTTGTGGTGCACGCATATAATCTATATATGTGTTGGCCCTATAGGGGCAAAAGTAAAATTGCACTAATTTTAACGTTATTTTACTCATTTTTTGTGAAAATAACGTTAAAAGCTACGAT
>WOUH02000009.1:2719571-2732285 GCA_009936405.2 Stevia rebaudiana
ATTGTGACGATATTACCCTTCATGCCTTTTCAAAGTTCCGAATAATTACAAAAATGCCACCGCGTTAATCTTGGCCGCTGATCTTAAGTTCTAATGGATGAGATGACTCGTTACCCTAAGCCTCCTTTTTACTGTAACCCTACCCTTGCTCGCTAAACATTAAAAGGCACTAAAACAAAACAAAACAAAAATTGAGGGACTTGCTAGTCATTTCTTCATTTAATAAGGGGTGTTACTGTAAGTTAGCGAAATAAAAGCAGAATAATGGAAAACGAGCCATCGAGTTCTTCCCGGTGAGTCGAGACGGTGGCCGGTGGTTTCATTTCTTACCATCGAAAACTTACACTCATACTGCTTGATTTTCACACAGATTCACCTTAAACACACACAGTGATTCCTCCTTGAGAAAACCACCTGACATCCTTTCTTTCAAATTTCGATTTAATTAGCATGTGCGATTCAATGTAGTTCTTCTCGCGGAATTGATGATTCGCTCTATTTTGATCGGTTAATTGAATTTGTGTGTTTGTTATATGATGCTTTGTTCTGAATTCAACATTCAGATACAGACATGGCTCCGTGATTACGACAGGATTCAATCCTTCGCCGTGATCCTCATTTACATTCAGGTACGCTTTCTCTCTCTGTAATATGAATGTTTTATATGTATGTGTGATTGTGCGAGTGTGTCGCCGTAACGAATTGATGGATGAATTTGTGTTTGTGGCGATTGGCAAATATTGCTTTCTACGATATTTATTTTTATCTATTTATGTGCAATTCGATTCAAAGTGCGTATATTATGTTGATTAATGGAAGATGTGTTGATGTTTGAAGATTGGTTGTGCTTTGATTGGATCATTGGGAGCATTGTACACTGGAGTTTGTGTGATTCATCTTGCGATTGCCTTGTTTGCGTTAGTTGCTATTGAGAATAGCAGCCAAAGATTGGGGAGAACCTATGCTGTTCTTTTGTTTTTTGCAATTTTGTTGGATGTTTTGTGGTTCAGCCTTTTCAGTCATGAAATCTGGTTAGTTTTCTCACTTGCTGTTTCATTAAGTCGATTTATTTGTTTTCTCTGTAACATATTCAGTCCTTTTGTACTAGTATTAACAAAGTGCACCGAGTTATGGAGGTTGTTTACATGAAAGTTGTTAATTATGTTTATTAGTGCTTTATTATTAGGGTTTAAATGTGTTATCCCATGGGCCTATGATAGGTTTCTCTATTTTGATTCAGTTAATTCAATCCAGTTTATTTTACAAAAGCCAAAGAAAATTATCAATTAAGATTGTTTGCATTTGTTTGCTTAAATACAAAACTATAAATTAAAATCACCATCAATGTATTTGATATTGTTTGCATTTTGTACATTGCATAGTTTTGTTTAATCCTGTGATTCTTATGTACAATAAACTAGGCATAAAGAGGAATGAACTGCAGCTCATTTTCTTTTGTAAAAAAAAAAGATCTTAATTACAAAAACCTAATGAGCAGATGCGTATTTGTTGCAGAGAGTTTGATGTAATATAGCACTTTATGCCTTCTGACCTTAATATGGGCACCCTTTTTAGCCATTGGTGTTTGTAAATTGATGCGATATATGTTAAATGTATGATTAAAGATGGAATGATGAATAAATAATTATAACTACAAAATTTTATTGGAATGAACAGCTTTAAAGCTGTATTCTAACAATATTATTCAAGAAATTTATGGATAATGTATCTCAAAATATGTAAAAAGTTATTCGGATCAACCCTCTTGAACCGAACCAAAAGTTTCTAGTTGTGACCCGAACCCGTTTTAACCCTATACCCACCTACCCATTTCACCACCTTTACAAAATATGTTTAAAACTAGTAGCAAAAAAAAAGTTTAATTCTAGATGAACTATTTACGCCCTTATATTATTATATATATGGTGAATTCTGATCTTAAATAGTAAATCTCTATTGTCAATGCAGGCACATGTCATCCGTTATTTATGGAAAATTTGCTGTATTTTCTGTGAAACTCACTCTAATAATGCAAATTATTGCATTATCAGTGAGGTTATCATCTTCATTATTATGGATACAAATGTACAGATTAGGGTCTTCGCAAGTAAATGGTTCGTGTCCTCAAGATGGCGATCAGGATTTGAGGAACAGTTTTATAAATCCCGCAACTCCTGCTTTTATTAGACCCGCTTCGGGTTCTGAAGACGGTTTAGGAGGTTCTATTTATGACCCGGTTTATTATTCGTCTCTTTTTTCAGATAATCAAGATGAAGGATTTTTACGTGAGGTATGATGTATCATATAGTTGCCAAAATAATTATCTATATTTATCAATTTTTTTGAATATTAGACAAAAGAAAGAATTCATATAGATTTATGCAATCTTATTAATTTGTCGACTCAGGTTATATTTCATCTACCACGAGTCACATGTTTAAAAAAATATTTGCTATTTTTGCACATTTGACAATAAAGATTCATATTTAATTTTTTACTTTATTAAAACAAGTGTTTTTTTCTAAATGATGTTTACATGTATATTCAAATTTTAGTGTCCAATGTGAATGATTTCGCAACTTTCAATATGTTTCACTGTAATAACTATTTTATACACTAAATCAACCATTATGAAGGTCTTCACTAAAGATGTATAATTTAAGCATATTAATATGCTATTAAACACACATCAATGAGGTCTTCACTAAAAGGCGCATATCTAACGCGTTAGAGTATTATTATTGAAATATTAGTTTTGGTGAACATATTTTACAAACTAATTATTTATAAAAAGCTATTTTTTTTTTTACAAAAGTGTTGTTGGTGAATGATTATGTTAAATTATAATTTGTATTATAGGGTGAAAATCATTTCAGTAGCCCAGATCGATCTACATCGAATGCTCCTTTACTGAAGCCAACTCTGAGTGGATCTTTCCAAGCTATACTTGTTAGTTTTGACTTTTGTTTTCTTACTTGCTTGATTATTTGAGTCAATAAAACCTGTGCTTGTTTGACTTTGAAATGGAAAAATTATTCGTTTGACTTATTTTCTAGCAACTAAAAGTTTGAGAATTCTTTACCTAATCATTAGACTTCATATAGTTGAGGGAGGATCAAATAGGACAAGATTTTGCCTAAAAACAATAGGAACCAATTAGATTTTGACATGTGGCATGATAGATTAAAAAGGGAAGGGTATATTTGGTATAAAAAATACAGTACGAAAAAAATTCAGTACAAAAAAAAGAAACGCTTTTTTTATTAGTTTTTTTTTAAATTATTTTTGTACTGTATTTTTTGTACTAATTTAGTTTTTTTTGTATGAGATTTTTTGTACTAGGTTTTTTTTTTGCTGGATTGTTTGTGTACTGTATTACTTTGTAGTTTATACTATAGTATAACACATCAAGTCATCAATGCACTAGATTTTTCTTAATTTTATAAAAAATGTATCACTATACTACTCAAATCAAAGAGAAAAAAACTGTCGTTTTTATGGTGCAATCTTTATAAATAAATATTGTCTTATAAAATTGTTAAGAATGTTTAAAGAATCTGTGAGAGAGTATAAAAAGTTAACAAAAAAGTTTTTCCGTTAATATCCTTTCCCATCTTATTTACCCACACTTAAATCTTAACCATTGATTAAGCACAAATGGATTGCTAAGATTTGTTCATATTATTTTCTGGCAAAATACTTTTTTTATTGATCCAACCCTCATATACTATTTACCTCTTAAATTAAGGTTTATTCAGTGTCATTAGAGATTATTGCGTCTTAAAAAGTGTCATAAAAGTATTATTAGGGTCTTACTAAGAATTTTCAAACTAACACTCGTGTTCATTTTAATTTATAGGAAACAAATGAAGAAAACAGGCTGAGTTTTTGAAGTGCAAGATTATGAGAAAATACACAAAACTTATGTTCGCGTAAAGATCTTTTTTCGCACTAAAGAAATGGATGATAATTTGTTTATTCAAAATTTACAAGCTCACGCTTGTGCTATTTTTGCAGGATAGACAAAAGGTAGATGGTGTGTTAATGTTGGGTTTATGAGTTTGTAATGTTTAACAATGGAAGGATTAAAACAAAGGTTTTAGCCAGTGTTTTGATGGGACTTCTAAAATTGTTCATAGTTGTTACTTTCTAAGAAATGGATTGCATCGGAAACAAAAATTTGAAACAGAACATTAGGAGTTTTTTTGGGTTTTTTTTTTTTGTCTGATATTATTATCAACAAATAATTTAGCAGATTAATTTTTTCTTTACAAAAAAATAAATAAATTTGAACAGGATGTAGGCAAACCAAGAACATTGGATAACCCAGATGTGGTTTCCTACATCAGGGGCTGATAAGATTGACTAGAATAGCTTATGGAGGCCTGGGTGATTGAAGCTGATCATAAAAAACACAACAATTGGAATCTCTTGTTTTTTTTTTAACAGAATTGGAATCTCTTGTAAGTTGGAGATATAAAGTCAACATGAGCGGTTGACTTGATATCTCTAGTCTCTACAACAAGTGGTACATGATTATCGAGCTTCTTTATTTATCTTTGTCTCGAACCGCCCTATTTCTCATTATATACATCTTGATTGATGTTGGTAGTTATTGGTTTTGTGTAACGTCTTAATATGATGGTTAGTTGTTAAGATGCGACGAGGATATCATGATAGGAGCAATAACGTTCCACACGTAGTAACTTCCTTTTAGATTTTAAAGTTTAGTATCCGAAAATTTCATTATTTTTGTAAACTTTTTGCATTATCATCAAGTCTGTATAAAATAGATCAAAAAGTACAAACTAATCTTATAAATTATAATGCACAAATCAAGTTCCAAAAAACACAAAGTACTGTCAATTATTCAAACTCACGACAAAAATGCATTACGCGTTACTTAGTACTCGTATTCAGTAGCTCGATACCAATCGACTTTAGTTTTACCAACATAAAAATACGCCCACAAACGGGCCAAAATCGACAAAATCAATATAACGTATGCGCCACATCGCGTCACTTAATCGTCACGATCTTGATTATGGACGCGGTTCCAACGCGATGCAGGGCCACAACAGCATCACCAATCTTACACAACCCTTTATCTTTAGCATGTTGCAAAGCAAACTCAATCGCTTCTTCAGTTGACTCATCACGAGAAGCTCTAGCGGACCCCGCAATCAAAACCGGGACCAAACCCCTAAAGATCAAACTATGTCGAGCCGGTGACTCATCACTGCATGACCAATCAAACGAGTCGGTTTTAATTTCAGGAACCACCACCGACAGTATAGGCATCCCGGGTCGGTACTTAGCCACTAGTTTAGCGGTGCTCCCACCTCGGGTTAGAACCAGGATCAAACTAGCTTTGGATGAGATCGCGGTTCGAACCGCGGATGAAGCTAAGCTTTCGAGTGGACTCATTGGTACGGGTGCGTTTGCGGTGATCCGTTTGAAGACGTCTTTGTAGTCGATTGTGCTTTCGGCTTCAATGCAGATTTTAGCCATGGTTTGGACCGCGAGTTCGGGGTATGCACCGGCTGCGGTTTCGCCGCTCAGCATGACACAGTCGGTGCCATCGAGGACCGCGTTGGCTACGTCTGTGGCTTCGGCTCGAGTCGGTCTTGGAGACTTGATCATTGACTCCAGCATTTGGGTGGCGGTTACAACCGGTTTTCCTTGTAGGTTGCATTTGTAAATCATTGTTTTTTGAGCGAGAAATATTTTCTCGATTGGAATTTCCATCCCGAGATCACCACGCGCCACCATAAACGCGTCTGAATTCGCTAAGATTTCATCAAAGTTTGCAACCCCTTCTTGATTCTCAACCTAATAAAATTAAACTTGATTTATTTTATGTTTTTATGTTATGTTTTATTCATAACAGTCAGTCATACTAGATAATATATCATAATGCAAATTAAAAGGATTTTTAAATTCATAAAATTTCTTGAATCGTTTTAGGAAAATGTTAAAAAATAGAAATATATTTGAAAAAACATAATATAAAAAATTACTCTTAGGTTATCTGTTTTGCTAATTACAACTTTTTGTAAAAGAACATGGTTATTAGAAGCCACAAAATTTATTTAATTACCATATAGAAACATAAAAAGTTAATAATTATCAAAATAAGCCATTAAAAAGCTTAACATTACCAAAAACAATAAAAAAAAGGTTATAACTACCAAAATATTCACCATTTCAAATAATCATATATTTCTTACATTTGCTTATCATTTTTTCAAAAGTTCAAGTATATATTAATCACATTTAACGCACTGATCATTCACTAAAATTTTGAAATAAAATTGTCTCACTTGAAAAAGATTATGTTTTGACCCGTTAGTTAACCAATAATAAATTTTGACCCGTCTAAAAAAATTAAAAATAAAAACAGTACCTTAGACATAAGCAGGATGTTTTTGGCATGTTCACCCAACAACTTACGAACCTCAACAAGATCCGAACCTTTTCTAACAAACGACAACGCAATCATATCAATCTTATTAGGAACACCCCATTTCATAATATCTTCTTTATCTTTCTCAGTCAATGTTGGTAGATCCACAATCACACCCGGAAGATTAACGTTTTTGCGTTCACCAAGAACCGCAGTGTTCTCACAACGACAACGAACCAACCCGTTTTCAGTGTCACATGACAAAACAGTGAAAGAAATGGTTCCATCTGCACAAAGAATCACACTTTGCGGTTTAACATCGTGAGCTAGCTTCTTGTAACTCATGCAGATCATCTGATCATCGCCTTTGATGGTGTAATCGGTTGAGATTGTGATTTCTTGACCCTGTTTTAGTTGAACTGGTTTACCATCTTTTAAAAACCCGGTTCGAATCTCTGGACCCTGATGTAAAACAAATGAAATTAAGAGTTTATACCATTTATTAAACAAAGTATCAGCAATTAATCAAAAAATTATATAAGCTGCATATAATCGGGCATTAAACCTTTCTAATTTATAAATATTTTTTTTCATTTTTGGGATATATAGTTATGTATATGTAATACATTTTAAGTCATTTATATTATTTAAAGTAGTTAATACGCACGACCCATTTTAGAAAAAATATTATTAAAAATCACATCCAATAACTTTTAAACCACATACAAACAAATGGAGCATTTTGTGTTCACCAATGAGAAATCAGCATCAGTCCATTATTCTTAATAAAAACATGTGTCATATTTTTTTAAAAGCGGCAGAAACCATGTAACATCAAGAGAATAAATGGACAAAACCTATTAACCCCACAAAGAAAAATCTGGTATCCTTTATGCGATGTATACTTGTACAATAACATATTTATTTAATAGACCATATTTGTTTTCTTAACATAATCAATAGACAATAGTTGTTTTTATTCTGCCCTAATATTCGAACATAAATATTTAATAAAGCTTAAAAAAATTAGACAGCGCATTAACGCCAGAGATATTAGATCAAACGAGATCAAGATCTGTGTTTTATTGTTCACAATCATCGTTGTACCAGCCTATAGTTGAGAGAATCATGGAATTTAAATGAAAACTGATATAATCGATAGTCTATTTTAATTTAAAATAAATGTTTAGGAGATCAAGCAAACATTCACGTAGTTAAATTCAATATAAAAAAATAAAACCTGAAAACTAGATTTGATTTGCAAGCTTACTACAATTTAGATGAAAATAATATATAATTTCAACCATAAAAATTGGTCATCCATCCACAATTAAGGAACTGTACCGTTGACGTGGATCATACGCAGCAAACAGCTGAATCTAATTCCACTAATTTATTTACAGAATAACAGAAACGAATAGAAATCATTCTGACTTGGATCATAAGCAGCATACAACAGAAACTACTTCAACTAATCGATTAACAAAAACGAATAGAAAACATACTTTCGTATCGAGCATAACAGCACACAGGATACCAGTGTTATCCATGGCGGTCCGGAGATTATCAAGCGTTTCCTGATGATATTCATAAGATCCATGTGAGAAATTGAATCGAGCAACGTTCATCCCTGCCTTCAACAACTTCTCAACCATCGGAACCGATCTAGAAGCAGGTCCCAAAGTACAAACGATCTTCGTCTTCGGCCTCCTCGTACCTACTACTTGCAAACTCTGATCTGTCTTCATTTGATCCATTTGATCTCCGATCAACATGATGAAGTAACTGTGATCGATTCCTTGATTCAGCACGAAAAATTGGGAGAAAATATATGTGAAACGAATTGCAAATTCAGTGGCGGAGATATGAGAATCAAATGGAGTTCGTTTAATTGAGAATTTATAGAGGGATTAATGGGAATAGTTAACTTTTTGTTGAGAATTTGGGGTTGAAATGGTTGGTTTATATGGTGCTAATAAATATATAATAGTTTACTTTTTTGCCCTAATAAATTGTTTTCTTTTTCTCCAAGCTGTCTTTTCAATCTTCTAGACGACGGTGCTCTAAAAAGGAAATATTATTCTTGGTTTAGTTTTGACCGACCATGGATTTTTGAAGGTTTTGACAAGTTTGAAATCTTGAGATTTGGTTTTTAAGTTTTTGGAAAATTCAACTTTCTGTAGACTATATTTTTTAACCACAAATTTATCTCTTTTTTTTTTAACAGCAAATAGCGTAACCACCCGGCCTTACCCTGACAAACATATTAGCCTTCCGCCAGCGAAATCGCTGAAAGCGTGCGACCCCGCGCCCGCCAATCAAAGAGAAAACCCACTTTGTGGGAAAACTCCTGGCTCACCCAAGAGCATTTTTTTTTGTTGCGAGTGAAACTCCGGCCTAAGACCTCTTACTTAAGAAGTACTCATGGTACCATTGGAACAAATTTATCTTACATTTATAAATTACATCAAAAGTCATTCTTACTCTTGTGTGAGTTTAACTTCTATCTTAGTTTAAACTCAGTACCTCATATCTAACTATTTATTATTAAATAAAGAATATAACCAATAATCTCCTATCATAGTGGTTAAGAGGGAGGTAGGAAACAAAACTTCTTTTGGAGGTCCTGGGTTCAAATCTAGGCAAGGGGAATTAATACTAATTTGATGATACTAACCACTAACATTTGCCGTTCAAAAAAAAAAATAAGAATATAATTTGTTTTTTCATAAAAACTTAAATTAGTTATAGTCTAATGGTATCCCTTGATTTCTTAGGTGTGAGGTTTGGGTTCAATATGCTCTGAGTTGGGTCAAGAGGTTTTCTAGTGATGAGTTTCCTCCTGGTTGGTAGGGAAAGTTGTTCGTTTGCCGAGTAATGTTTGCATTTGCTGTTAAAAAAAATTATTTAAAGAGTTATGATACATTGAAGACACTCGCTTTATAAATACGCACTCAACTGTATGTTATATACCCTATAAAAAATTATACGCACTCAAGTGTATGTTATACGGTGATACCCTCATGAGCAAGAGAGGGGTTGGCACATAAGACTCATTCACAATACAATGGGGGTAGAGACAATATCTTCTAAAGAATGTGTACAACTTTGAAATATTATGAGAACATGTATGTACACAAGTCAGAGCCAAGCTACTATGTATACCTGTATTGATTAAAATATTATCGATCATCAACGGATAAATATAGGGATCGTCATTATAAGGTGAAAAGAAGACTAAGATAAAATATCTAAACCATTCATTAAAATACAATTTAAAAGTTAGAAAACAGTTCATTTAGTTTCTAGTAATTCAAATGACTAATGGTTTCCTACCAACCTCCTTCCAATACAATGTTAGCTTTTTTATTAGGTGTAATTCTAGACGCTTGTGGAAAACTGAATTCACCTTCTAAATTATCAACATACCACAAAAAGAATCATAATTAGATGTTAGATTCGCCGGTTTAATATGTGTTAGTGCTTCGGTGTCGATCACGACTTGGAAGGTAACCGATGACTCCATGGTTCGAAGTTTTTTCGGAGTTTGGTGTGGTCGAAGAAGATGGCATTATGACCAGAGGCGAAGGAGATGACAGTGAAGGTGGGTAGGGATGCAAAGACTAATTGGGGGTGTATAAAGGTTTAAACTTGCAAAACACTTATGGGGGCAAAATGACGATATTACCCCATGCTAACGGGTCTTTTGAATTTTTAGCGGTTTTGACCAACATGGTTAGTACAAAGGTCTGAATTCACAAAAATAAAAAAAACTGAGACTAAGATGATAATTTCCACACGATGAGTACTTAACATGACCCATTTACTCTTATATGAATTTTGTAACTTCATTGCTTTAGATAACTAGGGTTTGAAATTAGTCATTTGATATTTTAATTACTTCATGTAACATATTTAGAAATTATACCATTAGTATTTAGTAGTAATGTTTAGAAAATTTTGACGTGCTCCTCGGACCAAGCCAAAAATCTAAAATCGATTAGTAGAAACGAACGTGATCACCAAAACATTCTATAAACCACTGAGTAAACAATTCGGGCTCATTCATTTTATGCAAGTTAGTTTTAATCATGTCTAGACAAGATTGTATAGATTATTTTGTCGTTCATAGTCAAAACCATCTACTCCTAAAACCATTAAATTAGCCCAAATATATCTTAATTAAAAATCAAAATGTGAGCTTATATTCTAAGAAAAAAAGTCAAAAAGGAAAAATAAACTTTAGGGACCCTCAAACGAAATAGGACCATAAGGTGTCATCAACTCATCACCCAAAATTCCTCTCTCGTTTTTTTACCCACAAGCCGGTTTAGCGACCCGGTTTGGACTTACTTTCTTGAAAGCAACAAAAAAGTATTCGTGTGTTTAGTTTTTTTTTCCTACTAAACCAATTCACAACTATTTGAAAAGGTTGGCACTCGTTCTATGCTATAGGCTTCATGCTAAAGCTAAGACTATGACTAAGAGCAATCCTCTTCTTCATTTTTAGATTATGAGAAAACATGTAATATTTTTGCAAAAAATCAAACTCAATCTTAGTATTTGGGGAATTGGGGTAGAACTTAATCCCAAATATATTTTATTAATATTTTTTTTATTGAAATAAAGAGAAAAGGTAATTATATGGATATAAGAAATATTAAAAACATACGTATAGATTTAACTGGTTGCTAGTTTCTTGCTAGCCCAGCCCTGTTTGTTTTGTAATATTCTTTGATGAATAATTTTTTTTTTTACCCACAGTTAACAATAAAATAAAAAATTGATGGTAGTATGTTACTATTTTAACGCTAGACTCAATAATTTGGTTGGCATTGGTGCCATGTAAAACTTAAATTTGGGAATACCATTACGCTATCTTTTGCCCCTAATTTGAATTCAATCACATCTTAATTCCAAACAATCGACGCAAATACAATTACATTATTGTAATTAATTTTGATTTCATCACACCTTAACGGAAAACAACTCTATGGATGCGAATATCGGGAAGTTGTTCGATAGGATACGCACCTTCTTCACTGGCAGCGATATTCCTTGGATTGATCACAATACTGTTTCTGTAATTAAGTATACTACTTCCTTTTTTTATTTTTTTTAATCAACTTTATATATATATATCGTTTTGAAGAGAAAAACGGACAAGTTGCGCTCTGGTTGTTTTTTGATGGAAAAACTAATTTTAAAAACCGAATTCATAACTTCATGGTCATAACATAACTTTAGGGTCATAATATTGCTATACGTTTTAGTCTAACGTTTGGTTAAGAGTTTGTAGTGGATCCTTTTGAAAATCAACCTATGTTATTACTTTCAACTTCAAAATTATCACCACAATATAACATAATTTGTTCTTGTATTTTGTTTGTGTTGTTTTCTCCTGAAATTGTAAGAAGATGAGGTTGGTTACATGTAACTAATGTTGGTTTGGGTGAATAATATTTTGTTTATCTAGAGTAACTACTTTTGTTTTCATTGGTGAATGGTGATCGGTAGCTAGAATATTTGTTTGAATATTACATTACATACATTTGAAATTAAATTACAGTATCTCAAGCAATGTGCTGATAGAGCAGAGGGACAAGATTTTACTTCAATTACACATGTGGATCGTCTTTGCTACCTATCGACTCTTGTTCACTCAAAGAAGCCTCAAGATGTACAACATGGGATAGATATGCTTGAAGGTCAGTTTTAGACTTTTAGGTAATTTATTAAAACCATCATCATCATCATCGTACTCAGTATATCTCACCTAAAGGTAGAGTCTGAGGAGGGTAAGATGAAAACAAGTCTTACCTCTACCCCATAAGAATAGAAAGGCTGCCCCTAGTGAGACCTCTGACTCATAATGCATGACTAACCGTCAACCCGTCGCTTTTAACGTTATTTTCACAAAAATAAGTATAATAACGTTAAAACTAATGCAATTTTACTTTTGCCCCTCGAGGGTCCATACATATATATTATATGCGCGCTCCGCAAACGGGGCGTTAGTAATTTATTAAAACCATTGACGTAAAATTTTTTTGTGCAAATGTTACTTTCATTTACTTTGTTTTTGTAGGTTCATTGGACAATATGAGTGACCCCATACCTAGACTTGGCAAACTATATACAATGTTGGAGAAGGCGCTAGGCAGTCGGCGAGGTACCACCTAGGGATTAATCGGGACTATGCAGATTGAAACTTTTTTATGTAATTTTGTGAAAATTTTAAATATACACACATCAATATCAATATAATACTTCAAAATAAGTTCAAATACTTCAAAATACTTCAAAAG
>WOUH02000009.1:2732385-2746367 GCA_009936405.2 Stevia rebaudiana
GTAGTTTTACATAAGACTCCTCACTCTAACACACATTAAGTCCCCTCTCAGCAAGCAACCAATTAACTCAAGGGAACAAGCCGAATGGTAGATATTGATAGTACTATTAGGATTGACACCCCCTTCCACTTGTGGTAGTCGCGCTACCCCATCCCCCGTTTAAGGCAGGTGGATGTTTATTACCATACACAGATCATGGGTTTTGCATGTGTTAGGCATTACCAACAGTGGCAGTTTATAGATTATGTCTTACGCAACACATTTCAGTCACTAGGCATTGGTTGTGGTCTTGATGTAATTTACGATTGTACATGTCTATAGTTGCATATATTGACAGGGCATTCCAACTTATCGTGACCGAATTATGAGCACATTCACTCACTGTGCACTTGACTAAAACCCTTCGTGGGTATTTTCACAACTATAATTTGTGAATAAGTAATTTTTACCAAATTGAACATACTTGAATGAAAGGAACAAGACATCACACTTACCAACTCATGACCACTGAACTGATTGTACGTGTCACCAAAAATGGTTGTAAGAGCACGTATCAAAGGAACCTAGTGAACAACTTTCTGAATACATAATAATGTTTATTAAACGGATTTCAGAATATACATACTTTACACTGGATGGCTTTTGCAACGTAACATATGATTATTTGAACAATTTTCTGAATACAATACTATTATTAAACGGTTTTCTGAATATACGTACTGTACATTGAATGGTTTTTGCAGCATAGCTTATTGTTATTAGAACGAATTTCTGAATATAAATACTGTTTATTAAACGGTTTTCAGAATATACATATTGTACAACGGATTTCAGAACATACGCCATTACTTATCGGACGATTTTCTGAAGATGACATACGGTTTATTAAATCAAACCTTTTGAAACATAACATATTGTTTATTAAACATGTTTCAAAACATAAGTTACTACAAGACTTTTACTTTACACAGACGAGACTCCCCTACGAACTCACCAGCTTTATGCTGACTTTTCAAACTCAACTTTTCTTTTATGGAACTAAGTAGCTGAAGCAGGTGCTTGGATGGAACCCGGGCATGTATGGTTATTTTGTTAATGGAATCTGTGTTGTTACCATGTGTTACTGACCCCATTAAAGGTCGCACTCTCGAACCCTGAAGTCGCTTCCGCAATGTCTTTTTAGGGGGTGTGACATACACTGATCTTAGAATTAAATTTGAAGGTTCTGTAATGTTATTTTATAAAGAAAACATGTAATTTCGGTAATTATGTGAGTGTGTAGTTGGGTGGAAAGTCCTTTGCAAGTGAGCATAAAAATCAATATTTGAATGTTTCAAATCTGTTTTTTTTTTGGATTCCTAACTAATGATTTTTTGAGTTTTTAATCTAAGTTGAACTTTGATGTCTTAAATTTGTTTTAAAAGATAAAATGTTGTTTAGAGTTGAGATTTGATGTTTTTTTTATTGCTTCGACGCCAAAAACCTTAACAATGGAGGAGGACGACACTTCATCACTTCAAACCAATCCTCATGATTTCGGGAAATCGCTTTGTGGGTAAATCATCATATTATCTTTCACTTATTCTTATTAGTTTGATTATCCTCAAATCTTAATAATTTTTTGTTTATCCATCTTTTAAATCGATCAACCATGGTTACTATTGTGATTCATGTGCTAAAGACACATTTTTTCTAAGTAAGGGTATATGAAAGATTCTGAATTATGTATGTTGATGAAAACAGGTTGAAGTGACGGTACTACAGAATTGAAGACATGATCATGTGCTCTTGAGGTACTAAAATATTGGAGATAAAATCACAACTTTAATCTGATTAGTGATTTTTGTAGAGTTTTTAACTCTGGCAACTCTTTAATTACCTGGAAATAAACAATTTCTTGACACAATTAAATCAAGTTGTATATTCTAACCTGGATTTTCTATCCATTTTCTTAGACAGTTTATTGTCCTAATTAGAACAAGTTATATGTGCTAACCTGGATTTTTATGGAATTTTTATCAGGATTCGCCACTGTTGTAATGAAAATAGGAAATATTATCATCAAGAAAATACCGGAAAGATGTTACCATGGGCAAATATGTCATAGAGGTACATTTATGTGTTTTCTCTTTCTTTTATGATGGCATGTTTTCATTATTATGCTGAAATTTGGTATCCAAGTTAATTTTTATGTCATTGAGTTTAGTTTATCTAATATCAATGTGAAAAACAAATACATTCTACTTTAGTTGCAATCTGTTAAATAGTTTGACTTAACATATAGGCTCCTTAGGAGAAGTGTTATCACAAGGATTTAAATTGGGAAAGAATGAACGATGGAGTCGTCATAGTTTTTTTTGGTGCATTTATAGCAGACTGTACCTTTTATTCTTTATTTTGAAGACTCTACTTCTGCGATTAGTCACCTATTTAAGTATGAGATGGGACTTATAAACTCAAATGGATCATATGGTTAAGATAGATGATAATTAACAATTTTTAAGTGTAATTGTTTTGTTGTTCTTTTAATATCAAGTGGACCATGATATTATTGACTGAGGATTGATGATTGATCCATATAATTCGAACCCTTTACAAAGATTCAATTGGTTATGACTGTTATTGATGGTTTATATATCTTCCAGCTAAATGTGTTGGCTTTTGGCAATTGCCAGATATGATCAGTCAAAGCTGTCATAAATCCATTCATATTCTTGAGTTTGTTGCTATAGTTAAATCATGTTGAATGATACTGAATTTATAATGTGATGCATTGGACTTGAAATGTTTGAGCAACTTTTAAGTGAAATCAGGTTAAATATATAGTATGGTTGAACTAAATTCCTTTTGGACGTCTGATATGGATTTGTGTGACAAGTCCATTATTGTTTTGTGATGATTATATCAAAAGAGAGACAACATAAGTTTTTCTTACTATCATGTTTTGTACATAGGTGCAAAAGGTTTGAACTCTTTTCTTGCAAGATCTTTTTTGTGTGTGACCACTAGGTGCTAAATTATTACTAATTGGCATGCCTACAGAATTTTCATTTTTTTGGTCAGGAACGTAGATGTGGAAAGAAGCAATGGTACTTTTTTATTTCATGAACGTCACTTTGTGTTTGACAGGTATAACTAAATTTTCTTTAAGAGTTTTTTTTTTGAACTTGTGTAAATATTGTACAAAAGGTTTTATATTAAGTGCATGTGGTTGGCTCTTATTGGTATGACATTAAGTGCTTATTTTCATTGCAGATTTTTATTGAACTTTTACCCATTTGAGATATACAGGTAACACAAAAACCTACTTGTCTATCATTTTTGGTCGTGCCGGAAAGTCCTCAATACTGGATGATATCATTGTGCCAATGAAGGATGATATAGATTGTTATCCTCATCCATCTAATGATATATTTATATAAATCCAACTTGTAGCTTAAAACCAAAACTCAGATCAAACAACAACAGAAAGATGAAAACAGTCAGCAAGTTTATTCTTTGATAACTAGAAAAAAGAAAGAACAAGTGATAGCAGGGATGATCAAGCCTTTTTGTAGCTTAAAAGCTTAACCCCCAAGATAATCTAATCAAGGAAAACAAAAGCTAAACAAGGAAAACCAATGTTGGAGAAGGCACTAGGCACTAGGCAGTCGGCGAGGTACCGCCTAGGGATTAATGGGGATTAATAGGGATTAATTGGGACTAGGCGGATTGGAACTTTTTTATGTAATTTTGTGAAATTTTTAAATATACTCACATCAATATGAATATAATACTTTAAAATAAGTTCAAATACTTCAAAATACTTCAAAAGATAATCTTAAATGTTAAACATATAGTAAAGTACTAAAGACAACTACTTTAAAATTCAAACTTAAACATTCAAAAAGATTAAACGGTTCACTCATCAAAGTTTCCTCCAAATTGTTCAAGTATTTCAACACCATCCGACTCGTATTCAACCTCATCGTCAACTTTCTCTTCATTTTAGGGTTAAAAAACCGATCTTCTAATGGATCCATGGATCGGATCTTTTAAAAACGGGTAAAAAAAAATAAAAAAAATTTTGACCGTGGGGTTGACCGACTAGGACCGATTTGGTCCGACTAGGTCCGATTTGGGCCGACTATGTCCGATTTTGGTCCGACTAGGTCCGATTTGAGCCGACTAGGTCCGATTTTGGTCCGACTAGGTCCGATTTGGGCCGCCTAGCGACTAGCTTGACCGACTACACCCAAATCCCATTGTTTGGTGGCCGACTAGCGCCTAGGCGGCCGCCTAGGGCGATTTTTCCAACAGTTACTATATATACTTGGTGTTGGATACTATAGAAATGGGGATTACCAGAGTAGCAAGGATATTGTTGAACGCTTCTTGGAGGTATCATATTCTCATGAAACTTAGTATTCTTTTATATTTTTGCTAAGAGCATTCATATTAGAATCTCTTTCTTTATCACTATCTTTTCTCTCTCTTATTTAATAAAATAATAATACCTTTTACCTTTATTACTATTTTTTCTTTCTCTTGTTCAATTAAATAATAGTTTGTATACTTTTATCATTACTTTTTTCTCTCTTCAATTTACTTTAATGAATAGTGTTTCTCTATATTTACTGGTTTCATCAGTTTTTCTATATATCTTCACTCACAATCACTTTCAACAAATTTCTATAATATAAAGAACTCACTCATATAATTTTTAAAAACTCTAATGCGAATGCTCTAACAAATTATTTCCAAATAATCACAAATGGTACGAAAAAAGACATTCTTTTTTTTGTCCTTGTATCCGGATAAGGGATATAAACATATTTAGCTAATGGCATAAACAAACGAACATAAACAAACGTGTTACTCAACGCTCATGAACACAATGAACGAGTGTAACCTCTATTCATGTTCGTTCGCATAACTAAACGGACATAATATTTTGTTAATGTTTGTTTATTTATTAAACGAACGAACACAAACGAACTTCTCGTCGAACAGTTCACAAACTGTTATTCGAACTTTCAGTTCATTTACAAGCATAACCTGTATGTTTATAGTGGATTCTAATATGTGGATTTCATAGTTTGAACCAGAGTTTGAGGCTGCAAAAACTCTCAAAAAGTTAACTGAACGTCATTTGAAGAAAGTTAAGTGCAATACAAATTCTTTAAATGGTATTATGGTGAGTGTTATGTTTGTTGTTATCTATGCAGGTGGACTGAATTGTACATGTATTATTGTTGGTTTTGTGGTTGTTGTTCTTGTTGCGGTTGCCTTGTCTCGAAGGAAGTGACCAACTATGTGAAATCCGTTCGTTTTCTTTCGTGTCTTGTCCTTGAGAACATAAATTGTTTCTTTGTGGGACTTGACTATCTCATATAGTAGTGGCTCTTGCTTCTTAGATAAGAGGTATTGAGTTAATTCCCAAGCAAAAGGGAGAATTTTTGGTGTAATTTAAGACTAGAAGTAGAATATATTTGTCGTTCAAAAAACAAAATGTAAATACGCAATCCCCTGGCTTGATGACATCAGCCTCTTGATTTAGCATCTTATAGACTCGAACTGAGCTTGACTTGACTCGGCTCGATTAGATTACAACCCTATTTAGCATGTATCTAACCCTGACAGCCTTTTAAAAATCTTACTCTTGTAAACAGTTTACCATTGGCTAAAGAGCCAGGTGGTGACTAGACCCACATCATTCAGAAATAAACTAACTAAAAAAAAATCCGCATACTTTACTGATGATTCATGTTATGCTTGAAGTATTGAACCTAAGACCTCTTAAGGAGACTTCGAGGCTATCGCTAAATTATAAGCTCTTTTTTTTTAAAAAAATTTGTCCATTTAAAAATCATCTTTCAAACCTAATTTTTCAACCAAATCAGATCCTTATTGAATAAATATGATAACCAGGTTACAACATGTTAGTTTTAGTTTGGATATAATTAATATATGTATAGGGCCTAGAGTGGTTACTAATCTATTTAAAACATATTAACCCATTGACCCCACTAGGTTTATGATCTATCAACTTAAATCTATTAGAATATTTAAACTTGGTAATGACAGGTTTAAATAATAGCCATGAGTTTATGATCCCATTAAGCAATTTAAAAAAATCATTAAAAAATCATAATCTATGGGTTTAAAAAAAAAATTAAAGATCAGAGTGACATGACGAAACACCGATGATACGATTCGATATGCAAATTGTCATGTAAACAGAACCAACATTCGAGAAGCGTTTCTTCAACTCGATTACAAAAGAATGGGCATAATCCCCCAGTCACAAATGCAAGTCCAACTTTCAATGCACGAGGTACAAGTTACTATAGAACGGTTTCTCTAGTCTTACTCTCGACTCGACATTTCATGGAAGTGTTGTGTTGATCCTATTTAGTAAGTTCAATACAAAAATGGAAAATAAAAAATAACATATGGGTCGGGTCACCTTTGATTTATAAGATTGTTAACCTGCAAAAGGAATAATTAATTACCCATTACATTTTTATCCAACTTTTTTTAATACCATAAGAAATTGATTTGCTTCTCATTTTCACATTAAATTTTGTTAAACCAAAGATAAACTTACTTTGGATCAAAAGGTGTCATATACTAGAAATAAAGATTCAAAGCTCATCATGAGATTGAGGTTGCTTCTTGTTAACCGCTTCTAGTTTATCTTCTAGTTCCTGTAATACCACCAAAATACAATCAAAAGATCCAATACATGAAACAATTATGTGGAAATGGGTCAGGTCGGGTCGACCCACAAACACATTTCTTATCCAATTATATTACTATAATGAAAATCCAACTTTTTAGTATTCTAGTTTAGGAGGTTTTATCCATTTGTATACACTTCAGATAACTTTTGACCCGTTTGATCCACTTACTTTTCGGTTATAGGTTAAAAATAACCCAAATCAACCTGTTTATAAGTAAAACGGGTCAAAATTGCCAACTATAGTCAAGATGATTAACGACATGTACCGTGAGTCTTCCTTCCAGACAAAGGGCTGGAGTAGTTAACAAGGCAGAGTATCTGCAACAAATAATAAATATATTTAAATCCACATTTTTAAGGGTGTGCTTATATTGATTTGAGTTTTCTTCTATTTTTGGATTATTATTATTATTTTATACTTTTTAATTACCTAATGTAATTTAAATTACTTATTTAGGAGGTAGAGAGAATCTTACTCGCAACGACTTGGTTCATCTATATCAGCAACTTCAACTTTCGATCCACATCTTAATCTAACCTGTTAAATATTGAGAAAAAAACATGTGAATATTTATGTTCTTGATGTCAATCTCATATTAACCCAATTTTATAAAATTAAAATTCACTAGCTACCTACATTTATATTTCATGACTGAAAATGACCAAATTAATATAACATATAAATATATAATGAAATTAAATACCGTTAAGCTTCTTTCAGGCCCATTCCAACATTTATCTCCGTTTGTAAAGAGCATGACTCTGTATGCGTCATCAAATTTATCCCATTGTCTATACACATACAAAAAGGAATTTTTTACTCATTTAGAAATCAAGAAATTAAAAAAAAAAAATTAAATAAATCCAAATTTAAGTAAAAGTTTAATGGGGAAATAAACACGTACCCCAACCTAGTTGTGCTATGACCCTCCACTTGGGTGGCTTCTTTAAAAGGACATACTTTGTAAACATACCTGAAACATATTTAAAAAAATTAAATAAATAAATAACTACCAAATTCGGCATTAGAGAACTCTAAAATTAGCATAGAATAGGGAATATGAAGTTTTTAACTTGTTTTCTTTTATCTCAAAACATTGACCATATAGTGAATAAAACTCCTTCTCTGGACCTGTAAATTAAAAAAATAATTAGCTGATGAAAATATTTTTTAAATTAAAAAAACAATTGAAACTTACCAAAGTCATGTCCTAGCTTTTTAGTTAAACTTGATATTCTTGATTGAATTTTAGATAGCTTCCCATTGGCATCATCGTATTCTTTTCGTACATTTTCAGAATCTACAATGCAAACAAATAAGCAATTATTTATGTAAATAGAAAATGTTATATGTTAAGATGAACAAAGAATTTTCATTGTTTTACCTGATGTATCCACTGGAGTCTGAAATGGGTTAACAGCTTCTAGAAACTTCTTCACAGTTTGTTGAATTTTCTCCAACCATGACGGATTGCTTTTGCTTTCCATATCTTAAGCGTATGTATGTTTAGAAATAATAAATTCAAAATAAATGACAGTGAATTGACTAGAAGTTTTCAACCCTTTTAAATTTTATAAATAAGTAATATCTTAAGCAAATGTATGTTTAAGAATAATAAATTCAAAATAAATGATAGTGAATTGACAAGAAGTTTTCAACCAATTTATATTTTATAAATTAGTAATATCTTAAGCATGTGTATGTTAAGAAATAATAAATTCAAAGTAAATTACAGTGAATTGACAAGAAGTTTTTAACCAATTTTTATTTTATAAATAAGTAATAATTTAATGTGCTAAATAACATTAAAAAATATGTTATTGCAAAAGTAATCGAACATTTCAAACCAAAAAAAAGAAGAAAAAAAATTGGACATTTCAATCCATTTGACATGTTTCATGTGTAGTTTTTTTTTACGGAAAAAAAAAAATTAGTAACCCAAAAATCAGCCCGTTTAGAGGTAAACGGGTCAAAACTGTCGCATCTAAAATTAATGCATTATGGTAATCACAAAGAACATTTATTCACCTGACATGTCAATTTCGTCATCTGACTCATATTTGTGGGAATCAACTGGATCATGATCTTCAACATCATTCATGTGATCATCATCCTCATATTTATGATGGTCTTCCTCTGTTTCCGTATCATACCCATTATACTCCTCATCATGTGCATCATCATCATCATCGTCATCATTGTTATCATCATCATCATGTCTAGTAGTGTGTGAATGATCATCTTGATCCTCGGTTTTTTTCCCGGTCCAACGCGAACCAATCACACGACCTAATTCTTCTCTTGATAAAGAATCGGTATCTTCAGAGCCATCTTCCTGCAAAGAGATGGGCGGGTTGGGTAACGGGTCAGAACGGATTCGGGTCAATACGGGATTTTCGCTAAAATTGTGCAACACTAACATGTGAGTTGTGAAAGTCATATACTAAGTAACAAAACCAAAGGCAAACAATGAAATATTATTAATCATCATCCGATGAAGTCCAAGTTAACAAAACTAAAAGGCCGATTAAATGTTACAATTGTTTTTTATGATAAACAATGTACCTTACTTTCGGGCACATGAGAATGATCATATTCATGTGCACCAGTAGATGATTCATCATGATCATGTTCAAGTACATCTTTAGATGGTTCCTCATTCTCTTCACCATGCTATAAAATAAAAAATAAAAAAAATAAAAATAAAAAAACAAAAATAAAAAATCAATTAATCACAAATAGTAATGGTAACGAATAACATTAATTTTATAACTACCTCTTCTTCCACATTGTCAAGAGATACTTCCTTGTGGCCCACTTCAACCTCAGGGACCTTGTTTAGATCCTATTAGAAACCTTGGTGAGAAAATCAGAAGAAATTGGGTAACAAAAAAAAAAGGAAAAAAAAAAACATTTGTTGAAATATATACATATATTAGGGTTTTAGTATTGAGCCCACATGCCCATTAGGTTAGTTAGGGTTTCCTTGTACTCTAACTAGCCGAATCGGCATGTAGGGTCAATACTGAAAACCCTAATCTAATATACATTCGAATGGCTTCAACACAAGAAATGCAAAATTATGGACCAATATTAATGTAGTAATTGTAAGTAAGTAACTTCGTATAAATTGTAAAATACCACTACTCTAACCTGACCCGAAGGCGAGTGATCATGACCATTAGCCCCTGTTTCATCATCAGATTTACTTTCCACAACTTCTTTTTCCTCAATATTTACTTTTTCTTCACTTTTTTGTTCCTTTAATTTTGCTTCTTCGGCTTCCTTTTTTTCTTTTTCATCTTTTTCTTTCTGGATACGTTCTTTCTCTTCTGCTTTCTCTATTTGTTCCTTACGGTCTTTAGATAAAGGAACAAAAAATCCATATTAAAACAACAATATTAATCTAAAATATGTAAAGATTGTGTAAATAAACAAAAAAAAAAATGCTGATATTATAGTTAATTCAAGAAAAATAATTTGGCAGAAAGAATTACCCTTAAGCTGCTGAACAAGCCCCTTAAGTATGTTTTCCTCGTTCTTTAACCTAGATAACTCTTCCTGATCTTTTGCTACTGAAAGTTTTGCATTTTCAACTTCGTGATTTCTTATTGTTAATCCTTCGCGAAATGTGGCAATCTTTTTTCTTAATCTATCGCGTGCTACTTTTCCAGCTTCCCAACAAGTATTTTTGCACTTAATTTTACCATCATATTCATCACTTCCATCACAGCAATCTGTTCATTAAAACAAGGTTACTATTAATGACATATGCAAGTGAAAATACAAAGAAGCAATGTATAACCATAAATTGGTTTTATATAATAATTCACAAGCCGCCTAACCAACCAAGAGATAATAATTGCAGATATATAGTTATATACTATTACAAGTGAAGGTAAAAGTTGGATCATTTCAAAAATTCAATGACCACAACATAATATGTTTTATGGAAACTGAAATACAGAATACAGACTAACTAATTAATTAAGACGTTTACAGGATTCACATCTTGTAGCATTGTAATTTGTAACAGCAACAGAATATACAGAAAAGATTTCTAATGGTTTCTAAAGCAGTGTAATTGTCTGATTGTAGAAAGTAGAAACACTACATCTCTAATGCTTTTATGCTTCTCAGTCAATATCATTCAACATAATCTGTATTAATATGCCTACAATAACACTTTAATCAATAATGTTACTAAAATACTTTAACAAGAATATATTGCTTCTCCATTATACATGTTTCTAAATCTAAAGCTTCTGTGTCGATTATGTACTTAAGTCTTACGGATAAAGTTTCTAAAACATTATCATCCACAATCCAAATTCTTGAAGTATCATGTTAGTATGGAAATTGAAAGAACTGCAAATGTTCCGACTTTACAGATAGTCATTGCAGGTAATATATGCATACTAAAAGAAGAATAATGAGTGAAAAGTTTGCTCACCACAAATCCCATCATTAACCCTCGAAGAAAATATTGTAAGTGGACTGTGTCCGGCATTTCTGCAATAAAATTTCCCAGAAGAACATGCTGAAGTGCCTGCAATGACAACAAATTTGATATTGTGAGACCAAAGCTAGATCAAGATAAATAATTATGAATATTAAAAATGATACTTCAGACTTCAGAGGTTATCAGCAAACGATTACAAATCTGATTTAAGAGGTGAAATTCTCGATATAACTTTGTTTTCTACTGAAACAATAACTACTAGACCTGGTTCATCGGTGCCATCGGAGCAATCACAAAAGTCGTCATTAAGTTGTGCCTTTGTGAATGAATTAGATCCATCTTTGCATTTAATCGTTCCTGAAGATGATAAACCCTTGTAGTATGCCTCATCTGGTCAACAAAACAAAGAAGAAACTGAAAATGGAAAACAATATAACGATCGTAGTTCAATCAATAATCAAGGACAAAGAGTATAATTAAACCTTTCGGATCAACTCCTAGAAGGTTCTCGGATAGAACAAAAGCCGATCTGAGAACCAAAATCGAACAAAACACCAAGAGTATGAATGATTGTGTGTGTATCTTCATTTTGATGCTTGTTACTAATTTATGTATACTGGTAACAAAATTATATGAATTGAGCTCAAATTATGCGACCTCGAAAGATATGAACAGCAGCTCCGATTGTTCAACGCGATTTTCAGATCAATCGATCGCGCATTTGATCAAAATCCCTACAAAACAATATGTGAATGCAATTTCCAGACTTTGAGACGCGAGAAGCAGAAGGGGTTTAACTTCGATCGCATTAGAACGACGTCGTCACGTGTTTCAGAACTATCGTAGCCTCCTATAGTGTATGTCCTGTTATTATTCGTCCATATCTTTTGGAGGTTAAGTTTTAAAACTGATTTATCAATAAATCATAATCAGATAAGATAATAGACATGTTTATAAGCTTCACATATTGTTTCTCTTTTCATCCTATCATCGTAAGATAGTTTGAGTTTTGATGTTAATACCAAGAGTAAATTACACAAATCATCTTTTATGTATATAACCACTTGCTTCTTTCGTCCTTAAATTTAAAAAATGCACACATCATCCTTTATCTTTATGTTTTATAACAGTTAAGTTCTTTCCATCAAACAGAGTTAACTTTTCTGTTAATTTTTTTAAAAATGACAATTTTACCCTTACCATTAAAGGATGAAATATGCAATTATGTAGATAGTTAAAGGACGTCATATGTAATTTGCTTTTTTAATACTTTTTCTTTTGTTTTATTTTTATTTTTATTTATTTCTTCAGCATTTTTTTATAAAAATTTAAAGACATAAAAAATATAAAGTCAGTTTAATTAATAAAAAATTAGTATATTTTTTGTTATTTATTTTTGTATGTTTTATTTTTATATATTTACTCTTTCATTTATCATCTTACATCAAACAAATTAATTTAAAATTTTACAATAATTTTTTTCTAAATATGAGTATTATTTATAAGTAACTAATAAAATGGACCACTATTGTTTTGAATTTCAACTATGTTAATTAACGAAATTGTTTTAATGAAATATTAACTAAAAAATATTCAAATTTTCATATTTCTATAATTGAAAAAATTGAAGCTTTTTTCTAAAATTTATACCTTTTTAGATTAAATTATCATAAAAACAATGCCATTAACTAATATATTTGATAACGAAAACGATAGTGACCAATTTTGTATTTTCAGTTACTTATAAATAATATATCATAGTCTCAGTTTTACATTTTCACTTATAATTTTGCTTGAAACAAAATAATCTTTCACTTTATTATAAAAATTTATAACCATGATATGCTATTTATAAGTAATTAAAATTACGAAATGGGCTACTAAATATGTTAATCAATGACAATTTTTTTGGGGTAATTTAATTCAAAATTAATTATATTTAAGAAAAAGGTTACAATTTTAAAAAATAAAATATGAAAATTTGACTACTTTTTGCATTAAATACCCCAAAAAAACAATGTCGTTAATAAAATAGTTGATATCGGAAACAGTAGTGTTGACGTATTATATTATTATTAATCTATAAATAATACTCATATTTAGAAAAATTATTGTAAAATGATAAATTAATTTGTTTGAATGAAAGAGTAAATATATAAAAATAAAACATACAAAAATAAATAACAAAAAATATACTCTAATTTTTTATTAATTAAGACTTTATATTTTTTATGTCTTTAAATTTTTATACAATAAAAATGCTGAAGAATTAAATAAAAAAAATTGAAAAAAAACAAAAGAAAAAGTATTAAAAAAGAAAAATTACATATGACGTCCTTTAACTATCTACATAATTGCATATTTCATCCTTTAATGTTAAGGGTAATGTGACACCCCTCTCCCTGGCCCCCGGTCTCCGACCGGTCCGTGAGCGGGTTGCCACTTTAACTGTTCAGTATAGCAGGATCGAGTCAATCGGTTTAATATCCAACATATATTACATCAAAACAACACTATTCCATTTTATAATAAACATCAGAGTACAATACATGCGGAAGCCAAAATACATTATACAACAACCAAATACATGAAATAAACATAACAACAGTCCCCCTTGCATTGTTCCCATGTCCTGTCTTACACACCTGAGATTACATATAGTTTTGAAAACGATCAGCTTATGCTGGTGAGTTCACAGGTTTTGATATCATTAAAACCGTTACAGTGTTTTAATCAATAAGACCACAATACCATTGTAACTGCTACTGTAAGGTGTAACATTACAACATTTGTTA
>WOUH02000009.1:2765224-2789486 GCA_009936405.2 Stevia rebaudiana
ATAATAATAATAATAATAATAATAATAATAATAATAATTATTATTATTATTATTATTATTATTATTATTATTATTATAATAATAGTAGTAGTAGTAGTAATAGTTAATTACACAGATAATTTACGTGGTTTGCTGAGAGTAACAGGTTTAGAGACTAAGGGTTTAAAGTAACAGGTTTGGGTTTATGCTTTCAGTTTTATAACGAGTTGCGTGTTAAGGCTAACTTGTGTTAACTTTTTGTTAAATTAGGGCAAATGACCAAAATAACCTTATACTTTTCACCCTTTGACTTTGACTATTCAAATAGTCAAAGGGTAACTGGGTCATTTCTCCCAAATCTAACGAAAAAGTAATCGGAAGTCAGCCTTATTACCCAAACTCGTCACAAATTTGAAAGCATAAAACCCAAACGTGTTACTTTTAACCCTTAGTACCTTGACCTTACTTTTAACCCTTAGTACCTTGACCTGTTACTTTCTACAAACCACATGGACCATAGTTTAATTGACTCCAATCATAAATATATAAATTACAAAAGTGTAGTTAATTGTTATTGTGTATTTCTTATGCTACACTATATATATATATATAATATATAAATTTATTTATTTACTGTACCAGTATCAAATAAACCAACAATTGCATTGTCCCCATGAGTTAGTTGAAATGAATTTGATTGATCAGCAGTGGGATATAAGTTGAGACCCATGAAATCCCAGCTTCTAGTTGTATGTAACCGCAGTATTCGACTCTTGAACACTGATATAACTTGTTCCATTTCTGTAAAATATTCTTTTTTATGTTAATCAATATAAAAAAACTAAATAAATAATTAGTATAAAGTTAATCTTTTACATACCAGCTAAGGTGGCTGCTTGTGTTGAATTAATTTTTGCACAAAATCCAGAAAAACCATGTTTGTAGCTATAAACCATGGATTGCTTTGCATCTTCTTCTCTTCAAGAAACACATATTATTAAATATGATCAGTAAGGAGAATATATTGGCAATATTTCCCACTTTGTTGAGTGTTTATATGTAAAAAAAATATTATTAAAAATTATCAGTAAGGAGAATATATTCGCAATATTGCCCCGTTTGTTGAGTTTTTATATGAAAAAAAATATTATTAAAAAATATCAGTACGGAGAATATATTGGCAATATTGCCCCGTTTGTTGAGTTTTTATATGAAAAAAAATATTGTTAAAAATTATCAGTAACGAGAATATATTGGCAATTTTGCCCCGTTTGTTGAGTTTTTATATGAAAAAAAATATTATTATAAGACCTGTGAAAGACACCAGAAAGGAGGTTAAGATGGTAATTTGAAGTCAGAATAGGATCATGAGTAGGATTATGAACATCTTTGAGCCCTAAATAGACAATGTACACCTGTAAAACAATTACAAACAACAAAACAAGATGAAAGATATTAGAATCTTATCAAACAGTGGACCAATAATGTTTTAAAACACTTTTGGTAATAAAGTTACATCTGAAGATGATACTGATTCAATAAAACAAATTGATATAAAGATCAGACCCAAAAGGGATTTGTAACCATTGGTCATTGTTTCTGATATCAAAAACTATAAACACAAAGCAACCTTAAATACTGAAAACAAAAGGATGAAAAGTTAGTTTTCTAAAGAAGTTGACTGCTGTGAAAGTCAAAGGTCAACTAACTGCTTGTGTTTTAAGATAATTTAAAGCTGCAAAATTATTAAATCATTCCCTATGAATTCCACTAAACAGAAGTGCATGTGATCTTATCATTTCTGAGTTAATAAAGTAAAATATCACTGTTTTTTTAATCCTTTTAAGTGTTCATAGTTTTTATGCCTATTTTACATATCAGTTATCACATTTTTTTTTTTGCTATTTGTTTTGAATTAGGTAAAATGACAAAAATACCCTTTGACTATTTTGACTTTTTAGGTAACTTTCTTAGTGTAGGCCACATTATAACATAGCTAAAATAAGCCTACATATATACTCATATCTGTTTTGTAGTAAATGGTTGATTCTATATAGATCAAAGGGTTATTTTGCACCATTCTTTTTAAAGGCCTACAGATATAGGTTTCTAGTAGATATGAATCTTGAAAATGATTATGTTATGAACAGAATCATTACTTAAGCAGAGTCATACTCCACAAAAGTTGCGTAACGTGCGGTTATTGTCTTGCGTAAAATTTCAGGATTATTAAACGTGACTCGCACTTCCGAACCACGAATTTGGTGAAAAAGATTAAAAAATTGAATGATGATACACCGTACACATGCTTGTTTTTAGGTATGTGATATCTTTCATAGATATTATAATTGCATTTCTATGAATTATAACTTACATAAATTGGATTGAAGTAAAGCAAGATAAACTGCAACTCTAAGTACAAATTTAAGTACATAAGGGTAGAGTTGTATATAGATTATTTAAGAGGGTGATAAATGATAATTTGATTATTAACCATTTTTTATAAATATATATATATATATATATATATATAGATACTTATTCTTAACAACCTCAAAGTCTGCAAATTTATGTTACTAGACATTATTATTAAATGTTGATTGTATTAAATCTCCTGTCACTTCATACATTGCATGTGCATGTTTTGTTTCATGCAATTGCTATTTCTTTAAAATTATCTTTAAATTGAATAACAAAAAATAAAATTTAATTTGACCATTTGCATGAAGTTGATCTGTTATTATGTTATTAGTACCATAATTATTCTTGGACCTTTCATTTCATATAATTAGATGATCATCAATCTAAATATGATTGTTAACACTTGATATTATGAATTTACATATATGTCCTTGTGATCCACTACATTACTACCTGTCTATTTAAGAAAACAAATTAGCAAAAGATAAACGAACTTAGGCCCATGGCCCAATAAACATAAAATGGGCCTTTAAGGAAATTAACCAAGATTATGAAAAGTTGAAAACTACTAACTGAAAATGTTTCTTGTCTCTTATTATTAAGATAGCCCACTAGCAAAACCTGTACTTTTCTTAAATTATTAAAAAGACAAAAACCTGTATTGTTTAAATCTACAAAACAATATACAACCTAATATCTTTTATGCATTTACTAGATTAAAAGCTACCAAAAAGGGCACTAAATTTTGTCTGCTACTTTACACTTTCAACACAAACCACTTGAAAAAAATATTATCATGTCCCTGAATAATCATGCCTACATGTATAGTATAATTCTTCAGTTGAATAAAATTTTCAGGAGAAAACGTGTCATAATCTCTACTATCTTCTTACTAAACATGATAGTGATCATTAACATTTACATGATTGTAGTTTTTAATGTCAATCAATCACCATATAAGTGAAAAAACCATGTACAAATTTGCATTCCAATATATGATCTTTTTGATTTTTTTGTTGGTCAATTTATCTTGTCACTGTTGAGTGTTGACATAAACTTGAAATTTGTTATTTGGTGCCAAGTGTTTGTTGCACTTTGATTATGTTCACATTGTTTTCAATTCATACTCATTTATGTGTGGGTTATATAAAGTTGTAGATTCCTTAAGGACCACTTCAAAATTAACAAATTTAATGATAGCATGTGGCCTTTCCATGTAGATTATCATTGTTATTTGTTTAATGTTGTTACTTTAGATAAATATGATAACTTTATGGAGAAAATGTTTTTTACTTCTTCTCATTTATTAAAGTTTAAAGTGTGACACACTTTATATTTAATAATATTTCATAACTACCAAGACATTTGGATTATAATATATCCTTATTCTAATAAATGATTCCAAATAATGTCATATGACAACACCATAATTTATATATATATATATATTTTTATCTTATATTTTAATATAGATTTAAATTACGAAATCATTTAAATTTGATATAATCTAATTAAGTATTTATCTTATATACATAAAACAGTAAACTATACCTTTCATCCCTAGGTTTGCAATACTAAACAGTTCCAGTCCACCCTTAACATAAAATGTCCCTAACGTTTCAAGTCTTAACAATATCCTTCCCAAACGTTTCAAGTCTCCTTAACATTTTAAGTCTTAACAATTTTTGTCCCTAACGTTTCAAGTCTTAAGGATTTTCGTCCCTAACGTTTCAAGTCTTAACAGTTTTCGTCCCTGACATTTCAAGTCTTAACAGTTTTATGTTGAGGGTTTAGGAACAAAAACTATTAAGACTTGAAACATTAGGGATGAAAATTGTTAAGGGTGGACTGAACTGTTAAGCCTTACATACCCAAGGGACAAACGTTAATATTTAAATCTGACTTCTCTTTTTTATTTGTATAATTATCAACTAAATTTAAGAAATATATTTTTAAAAAGTTTATTACGAATAACTTAAAACCTAAATTATAATTTATAGTATTAGAAGTGTAAACATTAATTTGTTACATAGGGTTAGTACTTAAACCTAATATGACCCCATTATAAAACTAATACATATCATTACTACTGATTTTTATTGGGTGTAAAATTAAATGCACGTGCTAATCTAGCAAATTTTTTTTTTTTTTTTGGAAAAAATAGGTACTATAGGAACAAGAGGCCCATTGATGCACCCTTAAAGGAATCCAAGTTAAATAAAATGGAAAAAGGGTTATTAAAAGCATGGTTTTGAAGATGATAGACAAAGACTGATGGCTGCTAAAATGCACCAGGGGCGCACTAACAGAATGGTCCAAACATTAAAAGAAATATAAAATAAACAGCACATACAGCATACAATTTAGAAATCAAACACAAACCAGCATGCCTATGGAAAACAGCATTTCCCACTTCTACACTTTACCTCATCATTACAATCAAGAAAAATGGTTGGTTCTTACATCAAATTTCCTCTTCAAACAATTCTAATCAACAATCTTTCTTGGGTTTTATAAAAGATTCAAACTTTTATAATCTTTTTCTCTTTTCTTTAATTGGGTGTTCTTCTTTTTTGTGGTTGAGTGAAACAAAGAAGAACATTTGAGGTTTTCTTGGAGTATGATGGGTATCTGCTGGTGCAAACGGAAAGCTTCAATTTACAAAACATCCAACACAAATTCAGGTCGGTTTATTTATTTAAAAATTTTCTTGATTTTAATCTCATTTATGTGGTTTAATTCGTATTCTGCAACTGGGAGTTTGATAATATTCAGTTTGCAACAGATTTTAGGTAGGTTTTCTTTTCTTCCATATTTAGAACCACTTGCAGAGTAATATTTACTTTAATTAGAGGTTGTGTCCAAAATTTGGTCAGTGACGAAGAGCTTTTTTAATTTTTCTTGGAAAAAGTTGTAATTTTTAACGAATAATTGATTAAAATAACACCTAGGGATCATCATAGTCTGTTTTTTTTTTCTCTCTTTTTTAATTGTTGCTTCAAGATGCATCTTTGTAGGTATGTTCCTGATTTGGCTGCTTAAAGTCTGATAAAAAGAAAGAGAAAAGGTGGCGTTAGTGAATATGCTTAAATTCAAATACATATAAACATGGCACTTTAATAATTGAACAATATTTAGAAGTGAATTATTAAAGTGACACAAAACACCCGTTGTAATGCTTGACTGATATAATAGGAGTTAAAAAGAGGGTTTGGTAAATAGTTAACTTTTTACCAGGTTAAATAGTTATGTAACTGTCTTATGTATAATTGTTAGATCAAAAGATACAAGTGCACTATTGTTTTAACAAGAGAAATACGAAAACCATATAAACACTTATACATTTTTTTATTATTATTTTTAATTTTCCTTGCAGGTATATTTCTTTCTTTTACATGGGTTTAACATTGCTAGTTTATACTAATAACATAGTTACCTTTTTATATTTATAAAATTTCTTTTGGGCATATGAATCTTTACTTGAATCAAATTGTTTCTATTTCTGTGTTATACAAATTTAGTGAGAGGTCACATGGGATACTATATAGACATTTATTTCATTATATGCTGTTTTGCTTCATTTTTCTTTGCATGATTTAATTTCAGAATTAACCAAGGATGAGGCTAAAAGAAAAGAAGAATTAAAAAAACTGCCATCAACTCCAAAAGAAGTAGAAGATCTGCGACGTTCTTCTGCTACGAATCCATTAATCGTGTTTACATTTGAAGAACTTAGAAAAATGACCGATAATTTTAGACAAGATCACATGTTAGGTGGAGGTGGATTCGGTAGTGTTTACAAAGGTTTCTTGTGTGATGATTTGGATGAAAAAATTCCACCTGTACCAGTAGCTGTTAAAGTTCATGATGGAGATAACAGTTTTCAAGGCCACAGAGAATGGCTGGTGATTACAATACAATTCCTCTCTTTATACATATACATACATATATGTGTATATGCACACATGTATGTGTGTATTGTATGTATGTATGCATGAATGCTTTTGGTTAGAGGTGGAAAGATGGGAACGTTAGGGGAGTTGGGTAACGGTCAAAATGGGTCCAAGTTGAAATGGGTCATTTGAGATACAAGGTTGGGTTAGGTTGACAAGACAGATCTTTTTGATAAATTTTTTTTTAAATAACTAATGCTTTAAATACAAAAAGGGCGTACCTAGTATTTGACAGCTCCCGCTTTGTGCAGGGACCGGATCGCTTCGCGATCTAATATAGGTAGTCATACACTACACATTTGTGTAAGAGGCTGTTTCACACCACTTGAACCGTTGACCCTAAGGTCACAAAGTAGAAACCTTACCAGTTGCTCAAAGGCTGGACATCTAATGCAATAAGTATGTTTACAATATATATGAGTTAAAAAAAAACTAAATCTGGGCCCTCCATTTTGTAAAGGTACACATGTGTTAAATTTTGTATGGATGACTTAAATTGAAAAATGAAAGGTCCAGATTAAGTTTTTTAGTTAACTTTTCAAGATAAGGTACACATAATACACGTCTCCTATATATATAGTACTAATCAACTGACTGGGGAGAGTGTATGCATTAAGAATAGACTTTGGGTGACTTTCAACTTGTTCTACCGATTTTGCTACTATGTGTTTTAGGAAATTTTTTATAAATAGGTCAAAATCGCCGCATCTGCTTTTGATATGTCATTATCAGATAATAATAGCTCTTGTGTGCGTTATAGGCCGAAGTCATATTTTTGGGGCAGCTATCTCATCCAAATTTGGTAAAACTTATCGGATATTGTTGTGAAGATGAGCATAGAGTTCTCATATACGAGTATATGGCACGTGGTAGCGTGGAAAATAACTTATTTTCAAGTATGTAATCCTATTATCTCTCTTGCAAAATGTAGTCAATTTACAAATTTCATTTATTCAATATCCCCTTATCTCAAAGTTAAATTTTTAAAGATTACATTGAACTTCATAACAAATATGTTAGATGCCAATTGTTATTTTGTTGCAGGAGTTTTACTTCCTCTTCCATGGTCAACTAGAATGAAGATCGCTTTTGGTGCTGCAAAAGGTCTCGCATTCCTCCATGATGCTGAAAAACCTGTCATATATCGCGATTTCAAGACTTCAAATATTCTACTCGACCCGGTTAGTTCACCAAATCAAGCATAAATTACACCATTGTGCTTCCAAGGGTCATTTTTATAATATTTTTTATAATTTTGAATTGATGTTTGACTATCAGGATTACAACGCAAAACTTTCCGACTTTGGGCTTGCTAAAGATGGACCGGTTGGTGATAAATCTCATGTTTCTACTCGTATAATGGGAACACACGGTTATGCAGCACCTGAGTATATTATGACAGGTTTGTTAAATGTTAACATTCCCCACTTCTTTTTATCTTTATAACACTAGAATGTAATACTAATTACCACAACCTGAACCCTGCAGAATACGAACCCGTAATCATTTGGTTTGAAATTAATAGTTAGATGTTAGATTTCGAGTGTTTAGGAAATTCTAATCTTTTAAGAAACTAATAGTAGAAAATGACCAAACAAGATGACAAATGGATAGATATTATGTAGATTAATTAAAGATATAATATTCAAACGGGGTAATGTAGTGATATCATCATATCAACTGGTTTTCACCCTTGAAGGTCACTTGCTACTGTGTTTTACCCGACCTTATTGGTTAGCAGGGTATTATCAGGGTTTCATGAGTTTTCTGTTAACTGGTTTTCACGGTTAAAAAAAGTAAAATAACAAATAAGAGTAAAGTGTCATTTTGGTTACTGGTTACAACTTAAATGCAATAATTGACATTTTGATCCCCACTTTATGAACCTTACCATTTTGGTCCTTGGATTTGTATGTTTTTGCCAGTTTCGTCCCTATGGCCAACGGTGTTAGCTTTGACTGTTAATGTCCATCCATACCTAGTGACTATTAGAAAATCGTTTTAGGCCAGAAATATTCAGTAAAGACAAGTTGCTAATGTAAAGTGTTTCATTTTAGGCCATTTAACTCCAAAAAGTGATGTTTACAGCTACGGTGTTGTTCTTCTTGAACTTCTAACCGGTAGAAAATCATTGGACAAATCAAGACCGCCTCGAGAACAAAACCTCGCAGAGTGGGCTCAACCGCTACTAAAAGAAAAGAAAAAGTTGCTAGATATTGCAGATCCTCGGCTCGGTGATTATCCGGTTAAAGGGTTCCAAAAGGCAGCCATGTTAGCTTACCATTGCTTGAGTCGTAACCCTAAAGCTAGACCACTTATGCGTGATATAGTAGACTCATTGGAACCGTTGCAGGTTGCACCCGAGGTTTTGTCTGAAAGAACAACTTTGACTCTGATTGCTGATAAATGAACACCTTGCGTTTCGAGTTAAGATGCATACTGTTTTTCATACTATTTTTTTATTTTCCTTAAAAACTTTTTGAGCTTACTTTTTTTAACTTTCATGGGCAGTTTTAGTGTTCTACACCTTATGTCATAGTGTATATGATGGGAAATGAAACTTGTTGTGTAATGTTATTAGTCTTGAAAGAGTTCACCAATAAAATGTTTTATCATACTTTATATGAACGGGTCAAACACATTGAGTTGACTAAGTTGAGTTTACTCAATGGGAGTTGGTTAAATTTGAGCTTGATTTGATAGCTCGGACATGTTTTATTTGGGCATGTTTTCCTTTCGTATTAGCCATAAACTAAGCAAATATACATGTTGCGAAACGAACTTAATATGAAATTGTCACGTTTAAGTTTAGTATAACTGTCGTTGGGTAAACGTTTGGCCGAACAACTGAACACATTTAACCCATTTTTTTCTTTTCAAAATATGTTTTTGGTATTAAATTTGTACCTTTAAAGTATTATTATGAAAAACAATCGGGTTACATAATTGGTGTGAATAATTGTGTTATGTTTGGGTTTGTGTCAAATTTTTTAGTTTGTGTTGGCTTTGACCCATGACCCCAAACTCTAACCATTTAGATCCTATACATAATTAATAATTATCTAAAAAACTTAAGAATGTTTTCAAATCCAATCCGGCTCTTATATGTTTGTAGTGATATATGTATAAGAGGTGGATCGAGTTTGACTTCATCGAATTTGAATTCTCCTAAAAGGCCAAAAATGTTTCAATTTGCTGGCGACTCCACTCAAAAGTCAAAATAGTTTGTCAATGACGGATACATATCACATACATCATCTTTTTCATACCAAATTTAGCTATTTTGAATATTTCCATATCACGAATTTCATGTTGTCTTTTACCTAAAATCGTAAAATAACAAAAACACTAATTATGATGGTTCGTACTATAATTTTCTCCCCATCAAAGACAAATATGTCCTTCCTCTTAACTCTTTTTGACTTTTTTTTATAGCGGCACAAATTTACCCTCATCTCCTTAAGTTTTCAAATATTTACCTAACAAATAAGTATTAAAATTTGATATATCCTTGTTTAATTTTAAATTTTGATATAGATCATTGTTGGTCTGATCGTATCCTTATTGGTTGTGCACTTGTGCATCTTCATGTTCTTCTATTTATGCTACCATGTTTTTTATTGAGTGTATTATATTTTATTCTTTCTCATGTTTTACCATGTTTGATGCTTGTGCTTGAAATTTTTCATGTGCAAAAATAATATAAACAGAAATAATAACAAAGTGAACAAAATAAAATAAATTATATTTATAGCAGTGCGTTGTATCTGAACCAAAGTTTCTCTATGAGTAGCCTCTCTTTCCCATTAGATAGGGGTAAGTTTTGCCGTCATCTCACCCCACCGATCGTACTGTTTTAGTGGAATTTACTGGGTATTAAGTAGATAATTGTAAGGATAAAATTTAAAAAGCCACGAGACAAGAAACAATAGTCGCTATAATAAAACGTTGATTGTATAAAGATCACTTTGCCGATGATAAAAACACTGGCTGATATACTTTTTTCTATTTCATGATAACTTAAGGATTTTATATTAAACGTGTTTGGCATTATCAAATTGCAATATCTCATTTGTATTCACGGAATTTTTCTTTCTGGTAATTAAGACAAAAAACTTGTCAAAAACAAGAACCGAACTTGTGTTAGATTGTACACAAAACTTGCCAAGGATGCAATAATCAAACTAGACCAAATGAATCCTTATTTTAGAGACGAAATGTCACAGTAACCGTCAACCTTACAGTTACATGAGTACTGAGGTGCTATTGCAAAAGCCTGACATAGCCATTATTGAGGTATAATGTTGCTACTTAAGTATAAAGTTGTTACCAATGTTTAAGTTCTATACATCAATACAAATGTGTTATCAAAGTGCAAACCAGCTGCCGATTAGCAAACCCAATATCCAAGAGATATCATTGTTGTTTTATCAGTTTGTTTAGATCGTTGAATCTGTCCTCTGAACCCTATTGAGGGCCAGTCCCGACCCCCACTAGGGTGCTATCCCAGACCCTGCCAAAGGAGTAGCTCCTCTAAACAACTTCAAAGGTTCCAAGCTACCAAAGTTAGCATATTCTTGATGGAATGTGCACATAACATCGTATTACTCATATCAATGTATATCCTAACTTTTCATTCGGTTCTAGGTAAATTCATATAAATTAAAACGGTCTTGATAACACTATAATCACTTACCATATTGTTTATTATCACCAAAAGTAATTCAAAGCTCAATATGTGGCAAGCTCACTCCTTAAATCCAACATAGAATCAACATGAACATCCTAATAAAGATAATAACATACAAGTGCAACTCTTTTAGAACACAACTTTCTCCTATACTAGCTCCCCTTATCCATCTCACATCTCACATCTCACATCTTTTGTATTTACTTGTTTTCATATTACATGTATACTTAAATGATATAGATTACTAGTATGAGGTTAAAGGGTATTCATTTGGCTTTCGTCTCGAACCTTGATACACCCTCTAACAAATTGTGTATGTGTTACAATTCAAATCTAACCCCAAAAACGCTAATCGTAGCTCAACCTAACAACAAAGCGTATGAACAATTAAAAGAGTAGAATCATATCTATGAAAATCACATATCTATGACAGAAAACTTTATCTATAATGTTAAGATAAACATATATAAGATGACCAATCTTGATTTTCACATAGCAAAATGTGATGTTTAATCACAAAAAAAAAAAGGAAAGCTAGCGATCGTACGATATGAGACTATTCTAGACAATTCCGGTGCAAAGACAAATCCAATCCTCAACGACTAATCCAACGGTTCCAATCGATTATTATTTAGAACCTTCAAGATGAGAATAGACTCGTTAATCAGACTATATAAACCCTGCTTCCACTCTTACTGCACTAACCTAACTTGATTAACATCATCGTCATCGTTACTAGCACGCACTTCCTCCATTTTTGTGATTACGCTTCCAAACTTCCTTCAAATCGGCCTGCAATCCTACAATCTCTTATCTGGTAAGGTAATTAACTTACGAATTACATCAACTTTTGTATATCTTTTGATTATCAGATTATCACCGCTTATTCATGATTCGTAGTGCTTGTTCGGTTCCGAAAACTCGAATGAGTTGATTTTGTGCTTGTAATTTGACACGATTTTCAATTATTTTTAGAATAGCTTGTTGACAGGATTAAGTTATCTGTAATCGGTAAGGATAACATGATGTTTGGATAAGTGTATAAAACTGTTCATATTGACTTTGCATTTTAGCATTAGGTTTTACATTTGACATAAGAAGTACGGCATTAAATGTGAAATTTTGGACTGAATCTGTTATAATTTCTGTTTTCTGTAGCATTGCAAGCTTGCTTTGAAATTGATTTTGAATTAGAAGGTTTCTTCAATTTGAATAGGTTATGGTTTTCTTTAGTTTTTACGGAATGCAGGCAGTTATTGTTAGGGTTTTAACCTCTATATTTGTTTTCTGAGTTTGCACGAGTAGGGACATAACTGATATGCTTATATGATATGTTCTGTGCTAGAATGTTTGTCTTTTAAGCCACCGAGTGCACTTGATTGACACTCGTATACAACTATATAAACAATGTATGATAAAGAGTTATCCTGATGAATGTTTTTGTTGAACAGATGGCTTCAACCATTGCTGGTGTTACTGCAGTTGGATCATTGGCTTCATCCAGTAACAGAATAAAGGATAAGAATCTTTTAACTTCCTCAAACAAGTTATCTTCTTTTGCTTCAATATCTTCTAGCTCATTAGGGAGGAGACAGAATCTTTCTATCAGACGGGCCCCACAAGTTTCCCAAATTAAAGCTGCTGCAAAGGAATTGTACTTTAACAAGGATGGATCCGCGATTAAGAAGCTTCAAGTAAGCTAAATAATACACGCGTTAATCTTAATTGTTGATAGTTTGTAATCTGGTTGAGTTCTTGTGCAATATTTTAATTATTCGATCTGTTTTATGTGGTAGATTGGTGTAAACAAACTTGCAGATCTAGTTGGGGTTACTCTTGGTCCCAAAGGCAGAAATGTAGTTCTAGAAAGCAAGTATGGTGCTCCTAAAATTGTTAACGATGGGGTTACCGTTGCAAAAGAGGTGCCATATGATAACCAAAAATGCCAACTAGAAACTTTATTACTTTCTATTCTTATATTTGTTCATAATTTAATAATGTTTTTTTGATTTGCAGGTTGATTTGGAAGATCCAGTGGAGAACATTGGTGCAAAACTAGTTAGACAAGCAGCTGCAAAGACCAATGATTTGGCGGGAGATGGAACCACAACATCAGTAGTTCTTGCACAGGGTCTTATTACTGAAGGTGTCAAGGTTTGTTTGATAAATAAAGATATTATTTTTGTTGGTTTATATTTTTGTAAATATAATATTCGTTCTTGTTAGGTTGTGGCAGCGGGTGCAAATCCTGTTCTTATTACCAGAGGTATTGAGAAGACAACGAAAGCTTTGGTAAATGAGCTTAAATTGATGTCAAAAGAGGTAATTAACTGGACCAATTACCAAATTGGTTTTATATAAAATAGTTATTAAACTTTTTGTAATCATGGTTATTAATTTGTTGTTTAGGTGGAAGATAGTGAACTTGTTGATGTGGCTGCTGTTAGTGCTGGAAACAACTATGAAGTAGGAAACATGATAGCTGAAGCTTTGAGTAAAGTTGGACGTAAAGGTGTTGTGACACTTGAAGAAGGAAAAAGTGCTGAAAATAGTCTTTATGTTGTTGAAGGCATGCAATTTGAGCGCGGTTACATCTCACCTTATTTTGTTACCGATAGTGAGAAAATGGTTGCTGAATATGAAAACTGCAAGGTAGTTAAATGATTCTTCGTTCTTTCAAAGCAAATTGGATTTTAATAATCCAAACTGTGACCCGTTGGCTGATAATAATTCATACTGGCAGTTTGACCAATGATAATCCCAGCTTTTACTTTCACCGCCAAGTGTAATCCCAGTAGCATAATCATCATTGATTACAGTTTTACACTCGATTTTCACTTAAAATCGAGTGAAAACCGAGTGTAAATTAATGATGATTATGCTAATGGGATCGCTCTTGGCGGTGAAGTGAAAGTTGGGATTATCATTGGCTAAACTGCTAGTATGAATTATTATCGGCCGGTGGGTCATAGTTTGAATTATTAAAATCCAATTTGACTTTTTTAAATGTAAAGTTTGAGAAACACGGTTCACTTTAGACTAATTGGATTATATTTCTATTGCAGTTACTATTAGTAGACAAGAAAGTAACAAATGCAAGAGATCTTATCAGTGTGTTGGAAGATGCTATAAAAAATGGTTACCCGATACTCATAATTGCTGAAGATATTGAACAAGAAGCGTTAGCGACTCTTGTTGTTAACAAACTTAGAGGTTCATTAAAGATTGCTGCACTTAAAGCTCCAGGTTTTGGAGAGAGAAAAAGCCAGTATCTTGATGATATTGCCATCTTAACTGGAGGTTATTTGACTTATTTCTAGTTTTTTATTTCATCTTTTTTCACAAATAAAGTTATTGCTATCTTTCTTGTAAAGTTGTAATAGATTATTATTAGGAAAATCAGATTCTTATAATCAAAACTATGACACATTGGCTGATAGTAATCCAAACTATCACTTTGGCGAAGAACAATCCCAACTATTACTCTGGTTATTAATAGCAATCCTAGAATAAAAATATTAACGATTTACATTTTATTTACAAATGATTTTCACTCGATTTTGCTTATATATTTTCGTATTTTATTTATAATTGTCATTTTGATAGAAAAATGAGAGGAAATCAAGTTAAAATCTTTGATAATTTTTCTTCTTGGATTGCTATTGACAACAAAAGTGATAGTTAGGATTATTCTTGGCCAAAGTAATAGTTCGGATTATTATTGGTCAATGTGTCATATTTTGGATTATTAAAATCCAATTTGTATTATTATTATTATATTATTATTATTATTATTATTATTATTATATTTACTATATTATTATTAATTTTTATTATTAATTTATTTTATATATTTTCTAAATATAGGAACTGTTATTAGAGATGAGGTGGGGCTCACATTAGACAAGGCTGACAGTTCAGTTTTGGGTCATGCTGCAAAGGTGGTTTTGTCAAAGGATTATACTACAATAGTTGGTGATGGAAGCACTCAAGAAGCGGTTGAAAAACGCGTTGCACAAATTAAAAACCTTATCGAGGTTAAACTTCATGAAACCAACTTGTTCTCTTACTTACGTATGCAAACACGTGGTTATTGATTTTCATTAAACATGGTTATTATATATTTTTTTTAAAACAGATAGCTGAACAGGATTATGAGAAGGAAAAACTTAATGAAAGAATTGCAAAACTCTCCGGTGGTGTTGCTGTTATTCAAGTTAGTATTTAATATTATTCGAGGCGGTTTTTGTATAACTAACGAGGAATATAAAGTTGTTTATATTTTTTTTATTATGCGCATCTTAGGTTGGAGCACAAACTGAAACGGAACTGAAGGAGAAGAAACTTAGAGTAGAAGATGCTCTTAATGCCACAAAGGTGAGTGAGTTGTCATTAATTATAGTTTACTAAATTTGCATTAATTATTCTGAAATCTCATTATTAATCAAAATGTTTAACTGTTATTGGTTTGCAGGCTGCTGTTGCTGAAGGTATAGTTGTTGGTGGTGGATGCACTCTATTGAGGCTTGCCTCTAAAGTTGATGCTATCAAGGAGACCCTTGATAATGATGAAGAAAAGGTTCTTTTTTTTATTTTTTTATTTTGTTGTGTTAAATATTTATTTTGGATTTGTTGATACTATTTTTATAAAATTGCAGGTTGGAGCTGATATAGTGAAGAGAGCTTTAAGTTACCCTCTTAAATTGATTGCAAAGAATGCAGGTGTTAATGGAAGTGTTGTTAGTGAAAAGGTATGGCTTTTATAAAATAGTAAATAATTAATAAATATAATACTTGTTTTTTATTCCTTTATACTTGTGAAATATGTGTTTTTGACTGTTGTACCCTTATCTCTCTCTCTCAGGTTTTGGCAAATGATGATGTAAGATTTGGGTACAATGCTGCCACAGATAAATATGAAGATTTAATGTCAGCTGGAATCATTGATCCAACTAAGGTGAGTTCACGCGATCAGCAAAACTTGCATAAAAAGTCATATCATATTGTCATTTCCATTTTGATTCATATGTTGTGGGATGCAATATTAGGTGGTGAGATGTTGTTTGGAGCATGCTTCATCGGTGGCGAAAACGTTCTTGATGTCCGATTGCGTAGTTGTGGAGATTAAGGAACCTGAACCCGTCCCTGTTGGAAACCCAATGGACAATTCTGGTACGTAAAAAACGTTTTTTCTAAAATGTTTTTGTTTTTTTTTTTGTATTTTTAATTTTGCTGATATTGTTTGTTTTGTTCAGGATATGGATACTAAGAAGCCAAGTGAGGAATAATAATAGGATTGGATTTTTGGAAATTACATGTAGGTGACTGTGGTTTAGATAATTAGTTCTTCAGGATGCGGCTAGTGATGTATGATTATTATTAACTTGTCCGGAGTTTAAAATGAATAAAGAAAAGAGGAATTAATTCAACGTTTGGTTTCTTGTTTTACAAAAACCATTCCATTTGTTCATCTATTGGATAATATAGCATCTTAATGACTCTAATAGTCTTGACGAGCGTCACGTAGTAAGCATCTATAATTGGACTCAACGAAATTAAATTGTTTATTTAGAATTAGAGAATGTAGAAATCACATTCATGGTTTTAGAAGCGCGAATGAGACACTTATACGTAAAAACAATCAAATGGATGAAATTACGTACATAAGGATTATTTGGTTCACATAGTGTGGTGATCATAGAGACGATCTGGTAATGTTAGTTTATGTATTGGCCGGCTCAATGATTGTTAGTTATAAGAGGTCATTTTTTTCTTGATAGTCATTTTTTTGCACCTTTTAACATCTTAAAAGATGAGTATACGTTGGCTCAATGGTTGTACAACATAAGAAATATATGGGCATGTGTTACGTAGAATAATGAAAATACCGAGAGTATTGTGCACTACATTGATTAATATTTTAGTACAAATGGACAATAACGATGAGAACAATATCAAATTGTATCTTTAAATAATTACCAATGTGTTATAAAATATGATTTCAAGAATATGGATGATCATCAATTTCAACATTTGCAACTCAATAGAGATCTCTTAGATTTACCATTAATGTTTATGTCTTCTTGTCTTTCTAATAGTGTAAATTTTGTAGCATAAATACCCCCTTAATGTAAAGAGTAAAATGCACCATCTTGTATACACTTAAGAGTTATACATGTTTTACATCTTCTTCTCTCTAATTTCTTACCAATATATCTTATAATCCCTTCTAAAAATTCTTAAGTGGTGGTAATCAAAGTTAAATTATAACAACCCGTACATTATTATATTACTCGCCATTTTAGACCCACATTATTATATTACTCGAAATGCAAGCATTCATTATACAATGTATTATATGGCCACAATATTATATTACTTGAAATGCAAGTATTCATTATACAATGTATTATATCGGGGTGGAACCACCTTATATACGAGAACCAAAATGTCATATTTAACTGAACTTCAAACATTTCATATTTTCTTCATACGTTATTATTTTTTAAACGGTTTGTACCATTATATCACAAATTTTACCCCCATTTCAAACAAGTATAATGAAGCTATGTCAAAAAAATAAAAAAAATTGCGTCGTAAGTTGTAGTATACATATATGTAGTATACTTGTAGTAAACATATTTTAACGGCCGACTATTATATACACAGATACATTAAAAAAAACACTTATAGGAAATTTGTAAAATAGCTCAAAGTACTAAAATATATGAATTATACTGCATATATGCAATATGACATACTACAGTAATATTACACATATGTAGTATACATAAAACGATGAAAATATAAAGAAAATTCTGAATAAATCTTTTCTATAAACGCAAATAATAAATTTAAACAAGTAAAATTTGTAAATTATCATTATAATATATATATGTAGTATTAAAATTTTATGACGTAATTTTTTTTTTCTATTTTAATATGGCTTGATTATAATCGTTTGAAAGAGAAGATATTTATGTTATTCAAAAATGCAATTCATTTAAAAAAATAATAACGTATAAAGAAATAAAAAATATTTAAAGTTCATTAAGTTATTATTTTTTAGTTCTCACTTGATGAAGTGATTTCTTCATGAACCTTCACCTGTATTATATACTATCAAACCAGCTTTATGGAATTACCATGTAATAACTTCTGTATTATATACTATCAAACCAGCTTTATGGAATTACCATGTAATAACTTAAATTAAAGTCTTGATTGTCCAACTACACAAAAAGACTCTACAACTAAAGTATATATGCTATTCATATATAATCCATATTTATGAAATTACTTTATTACCCCTATACTTAATGATGAATATAAAAAAATATATGGGGGGGGGAAGGCTATTGAGTTATCATATATCATGATGGTCTTTTGAACTATTAACAGGGGATGAGCCGAATTGATAAGAACAGGACCACTTTGTAAACCTTCACTCATTTCATTTCTTACTAACGCCAAACTTCTAAAATTATCAACACGCTAAAAAGTCAACAAATCAATGAGGTTCTCCCACTAAATTTCTTTATCATGTCACTGCCTAACATTTTCCCATATATTTGTTTTTCTATGTAATAAATTATCAGCTCTAAAATAAATAGAAACTGAAATTAAGTTATAAAATATAGAATAATTCAGAAAAACAAGAGAGAAAAGAAAGAAGAAACCCATTTCGTTCGTATATCGGATATCTAATTACAAGGACGAACACATGTATATATACTAGACTAGTCATAGAGAAACGGTACGTAATGATATAATGTTGAGTCAATAGTAAGAATATTAATGATGTAATAATTGTCTATCATAAAGTCTTGTTTATAACACTCTCCCTCAAGAAGTATTCCTATTCATTAGAAGCTATTAACATCATGCTAAAGGATAATGTTAAAAACGATACTTCAAGACCATTAAAAAATTATATACTTTTGGATCTGATAGGTTGTCTTGTTAAAAACCTTACTAAAAGACCCAATGGGACGAAACTTACTGAAGGGTAAAAGAGTGCAGTGTGTATAAACAAACTTAGTCAGGGGAAAACGATTTCAGCGTGTATTATTGTGTCCCTCAAATTAATACACTCCTTAATATACGTAGAGTCGGGTATTTTATGAGATTGTTTTACTGGATCTTGGAAGTAGCTATTCTAGTTCGAACTTTGTAACTTCATTGTCTTCACATATAACTGGCGGGGTCCCCTTTGAATAGCCTCGAACTGCACACGTCTTGTAAGTCTTAATTGGACAATTGATTGTAGCCTCATGTATTCTTGATTGGGATTATTTATTGATGCAAGTCCGCCATGATATGGTAGTGTTGTTTTCGTGGTTTGTTCGTCCAAATCCAAGAAATCGTTGTCTTGTTGTATGGAGCAAATAACTTTATCAAGATCATGTGCCTTTTAACCGATTTTTTAGTAATCGTTTTATGATTACTTTAACTAGAGCAGGTGACTTTTATGCTTGTGTATGTAACTTTATCAAATTATTTTAGTGTTTGTGGATGCATATAGCGATTCATTTGCTATTCTTTGCTAATGTGTGACATTTTAGACTTCAGATTCATTTTGACCACTTCGGGGTCATTTTTATTATAATGATGCATTTCTTGTGTTACCAGCCTTTTCTTATTCTTATCTCTCACTAAGACTGGGATTAATACAGTCTTATTAAATTGGCAGTCAACATATTATGTTGTAAGTTTATCTCATTTTGGTACGTTATAGTGGTAGTCTGTCTTGGTGCATAAACATCACAAGCAAATGCTTTCAGTATAAATACAACTAGATGTTTCACTCCGCGCGTTTGCGCTTTTCTTCACTAGTTCAATCTCTTCCACTTTCTGCCACTCCACCATCATACCCCATGTTAATACCTCAACTGGAACGGTCTCATCTCAAAAAGAAGTTCAACCAAAATCAAAATCAAGTGAGGATACTACCTAAATCAAACGAATAAAAAAATAAGCAGCCCAACTAAAAAGAAATACACTTAAAGCAAATAGCAACATTCAACAATTGATTAATTTTAGAGATGTAAAAAAGACCTCACTACACAAAAAAAGGAATCTAAACAGAATAGAAAGTCAAAATGCATGTGACCTTGAATACAGTTCATTAAGGGCACACATTGCTCGTATCTTTCTCATTATAACCTCCTTATTTGTTGAACCTTAGTTTCATATTAGGAAGCCAAAATTTAGAGAAAACATAATAATTAATGCACATGGTTGGCATAAAAAAACAAAGTCAAACAAACGCATCAAGGCTGCAATTGAATTTCTTTGCCAACTTGCAGACTATTATATCCGTACCCTGATTCTGTCTTCATGACAACAACGGTCAATTACCATAACACTTTCAATACATACATTAACATTAAATGCTACATAGAATACATATAAAACAGTAGAAAAGTATATATTTCATTTTCACCTCATAGTTCATTTCAGAAGTTGGTGTGTTCAAGTTGCTAATAAGATATTTAGTTATTTACACCTGACTCAAGTCCACTAGACCATCTTGTGATGGTCTAGTGGTTAGAACTCAAGGGTTCTCCATATGAGACCCGGGTCCAAATCCCACTAGGCACATCTTTGGGTGGCCAGCCTCCGCCGTGTAGCTCAGTTGGTTAAGAGGGGCGTATGACTTGCACCAAAACATACAAACGCTTTGCCGATTCATGTTCTGTCAATAAACACATACACATTTCAAGTTATTAAATATAAACACATTTTTTTTCTTCAAAGATTAGACTTTAAATTTCAAAGATTACAAAACATACTCATCAGATGATACATAACATGCAATCCACCGCAAGAGAGAAGAAAAAATAATCAATTTAAAAAGAAATTAACAAACCTTTTCCAAATTAATCGGGATCGGAATAAAGGCGGTAGGTACATCAAACTGAAAATGCTCATACATCTAACTGCATATGAAGATAGGAAATTATAAACATAAGGAAAAGAAACTGGTAACTCAATGAATCAAAATTGTACCTTGAAAGAAATTAATAAAAACACTATTCTAAACCGTTCATGTTGTTTAGTGTTAAAATCAGGAAAGTATATCAGTGACTAACAATATGATATGTGAGCTGCATAGGCTCCACCATTGGTAATCCCCTGCAAAACATGGAGATTAATTCGAAAGAGGATAAAAACGCCTCTAAGTATGAAAGAATTAACGCGAAACAATTAACATTGCTGCTAAGTTGATTAATCCATATCTTTAATTTGAAGTCATGAAATCCCCTAACAAACCACCCACTGTGATGAAATCCCTTCAACAAAAGTTCGAGAGCAAGATCTATGGCAAGAACTAAAGCAATAGACCTTAGTTAATATAATAAACAAAAAAGATAAAAGCTAAACCAAGATTATCATGTTTCCACATGTTCCATGGCTGAAAGACTGAAAATTTAGTATTAATGTCGTAGACTATTTGAATTCAATGATGAACTTTATTAAAAATACAAATCCAAAACTAATCTATTTCATCAGTCCATCACATGTTGACCATTGCTATTGCATAATTTAGATTTCAATTAGCAATGTTAAGAGTGTGTATGGCAGAGGACAAAAGATGATTCACATAAGTTGTATTTTTGTGGGTGAGCAATTCAAAAATGCATGAATGATTAAACAAACAGTCCAAATAATTTCATACACCAGATTACCAAAAACAGATGAACATCAAGAACAAAAACCAATAAATCCCACTTCCAAAGTCATATTCAAAGAAAAAAATAAGCAAATCCGGTCGTAACTTCTACCATTGACTTTTATGGTCAAACTGGATTAAACATACAAAATAAAACACAAAGAAAAACCCTACCATTAGACATCCATCATTATCCAACTACTATCTCAACAAAGATGAGAGTACTGATATAGACTAAACCAACAATACAATCATAAAGCCTAAAAAAATACTTCAATTATTATGAGAGCAATAATTATAAAGAAAATATTATTTACCTACAAATGACCTGATTTAAGTAGCAACAAACACCTAAAGTGTTTCAAACATACGCCTTCCTAACATCTGATGTCATTGACTCATTTAACTTGCAAAGAATTTCTTCAAGCTCCCTACCATCTAATTCTTTTCCTGGACCATATTCTTCTAAATTTCCCAGCAAAGTACATTGAAAATTTAAACAAACAGATAATAAATTAATAATTGTAATAGATTACAATAATACTTACAATGTCAGCCGGACTACAAAGTTGTGATGCATCTGCGCATGATGAGTTCGAATTAAAGAAAGCAAATCTGGTCTATCAATATCTTCATCACCACAAAGCAAGATTTCCTTTGCCTTTTCATATGCAGAAACCGAAAATTTTGAAAATCTAGTGCAATTACAAATAAGACTTACATCCGTTAAAGGACCAAGGTTTGGGTTGATACCGACGAAAATCATGTCGTATAGAACCTATGTCCGTCCCTACCAAAGAAAACCGAAGGTTTCCAGTTTGGTTCCGGGAACCGCTTACCGATTTAAAACCTATGTCCGAGCTCAGACCACATCGTGACTGCTTGTGCTGCTTTTTTTATTGCCAGAAAACCGATGCATGGTCTGAACCCTAGCATCGGAAAAGCGATGGTTGGTCTGAAGCCCAACCACGTTGGGTGTGGAGATTTAGGGTTCCGTTCTGGAGTTCTATTCTTTCGAACAACCCACCATCATCGATCCAACAGCCTTGATTGAAACACCTTCCTCTGAATCAGTGGCGCTGAAGGCAATAGGCATAAACACGAAGAGCAGCTCCGTCTCTCTCTACTATCTAGGGTTAGGTTTCCGTTCTGGACTTCTACTCTTCCGGACAACCTTATCGTCTCTGTCTCTCTCTCTGCTACCTAGGGCGGTAATGCAGAAGAAAAGAAAAACTTGTGACCTTTGGTATTGTGAGACTGGTGTAACTGTTGAGAAAGGGTAACTTAGTCTTTCTATTTCGTTGGTTTTCAAATCTATAGAGTAGTTTAATTAGATGAAACTTATTATGGGTCAAGTTATAGAATGAGCTTAAATAAAAAGTGAGAGATAGAATTAGGCCATTGGACTATAATTAATGATTATGGTTAAAACAAGTGTTAACAGGTACTTAAGTAACAAACATTTTTGTTAACTTTTATCAAATTCTCACTTTTCTAAAGTATTTATAGCTTTTACATACGATATTATTTTAAAAATATATATATATATCATAGAAACGATCGTTTTTTATCTTTAAGATAAGTAAAGTGATGCAACATAAAAAACTAAAAAATAAAACTACGCTTTCCAATTCATTGTGTCCAGTCTTTGTCGTTGTGTCTAAAACGTGTATTGTGTCTTATTTTTTTGCAATATTGTGTCTTCTGTCTCTCCAACTCGTATTACTTTATACTGTGTATTGTGTCCTTAGAACTAATATTGTGTCTTATCTTATTGTATTTGTGTTGTGCATTGCGTATTGTGCATTGTTTGTGTACTGTCACATAAAAAGTTTTGTATTGTGTACTTTCCATGATTTCTTTCTAGTATCATAAAATATTTTCTTATGTCTCTTCAATTCATTTTAGAAAAAACACAATGGTGTTTAGAAAAACACAATGTTAAGTAGGAAAGACACAATGACGTATAGAAATAGAACTAATATTGTGTCTTATCTTACTGTGTTTATATTGTGTATTGCGTATTGTGCATTGTTTGTGTATTATCACATAAAAAGTATTGTATTGTGTACTTTCCATTATATGTTTCTAGTATCATAAAATATTTTCTTATGTCTCTTCAATTCATTTTAGAAAAACACAAGGGCTGTTTGTTTACATCTTAACAAGCTCTTAATGGTTCAGACCTCTTACTAGTTCAGCACTTAATGGTTCAGACTGTTTGTTTCGCGAGTAGATGTCTGAATGATTCAGACATTTGCCCCTGAATGGTTAAGCATTGTACTGCGTCTGAATGGTTAAGACCTCTTATATGAATTTGTTAGACATTTTCCTATGAACGGTTAAGCATTATATTGCTTCTTAATGATCCTGACCTCATACTAACTGTTATACCCAGGACATTCAGTGGCTCATCTAAGGATAAGCGATGGCTCATTGAAGGATCCTGGATCCTTATATCTTTTCTTTACACTTATTCAAATATGTGTTAGTTTATTTTGATATGTTTACTAACACATGATTGAGAATTGTACGCAGGCATTA
>WOUH02000009.1:2789586-2806651 GCA_009936405.2 Stevia rebaudiana
GCCACGTAGGTTCCGAACCAACCACGTGGTGCCACGTAGTCCCGAGCCTCGATCGGTCAGACGGGTTAACTTGTAACACGATTTCCCGCTTCGTTCGGACTCCGTTTCGCACGCGGTTTTCGCCTACGTTCACGATTTTCCGTTTCGCATCTAACCCCATTGGTTTCACTCAAGATGAGGTGTCGGGATTTCGGACGTATAGAGCGGTGCATCGTTTTGCGCGTAACTTTCAAACCGTCGCTCGGATTGAAATTCTGATTACACTCAAATGAAACTAAATTCGTTTAAGAATACAATGAGAATATAATATTTGTATAATTATTGAGTTACGGATGGCGTACTGCCGGAATACGAAAGTCAAAGGCTGGAATCTGGCCGGTCAACTGCCGGAAAATGGCCAGTTGTTATACTACCCCCAATATTTTACTACAAATTTCAAATTTATAAATTTGCATCCTCTTTCAAAACACATAAACACTTTCGACCCAAGCTTGTCATTCTTCCAAAACTTCATTAAACCTAAACGACCCCTACAAATACATTTTCAACCATAGCCATATTAACGCTCCCGGATTGAAATGTGCCCATCCACACCAATGTACACTTTTGCCAATCGGAACCAGCCTCAATCCACCTCCAACCGATCTCAACCTACACCCGACTTTGTTACAAAACAAAATAAAACTCTAACCCACACGATTTCGTTGTTGAAAAACAACCGAAAAAGCACAAAACGAAAACACGAAAAGAAACAAGCCACAACATTCAAAGTAATCATATGAACTTGGTATGAAAAGTGGAACACAAATGAAGCACTAGCAGTGGCTTAGACTTGGATAGACATGAAAAGTGGAACACAAATCTGGCCACAACATTCGAACTTCGAAGGGACTTGATGTATCGTTAACTTTACTAATGTTTATTATATTTCTCAGTGTATTTTATTTTTACTATCTATTGTATTACTCCTATTTTTACTACTATATTTGTTTTTTATTTGTTATAGCCTTATAGGAACATTTTTTGAAACTAATTTATGATAATTTTCAGAACACAACGCATAGGGAGAATAAAGTACCACTAACATGGTATCGTCCAATGCATCGACATGCACCCAAAGTTGTAAAATTTAATGGGATCTACAACAAACATTATAACAACCGACGCCGTGATTCAAGTAACTCAACGATTCATCATGATTCACATGAAGAAATTATAAAAAAGGATATGGGTTCGGCGTTTAGTCACATAAAGCTTGGGAAGTTTTGAAACAAAATGCTAAGTGGGTGAATGTCTCTCGTTAATGGGACGATTATTAAAACATACATAAATATTAGCCTTCAACGAATATACTAGACGGTCTAGCTCAGATACTCGTTGTCAAATTAATAAGCTCGAAGCTCAAAACTACCAATAGGATTAACAACCCCACTACAAACAAGCTTTGAATTTTGTTACTATTTTATTTGTTCTTTCATTTGTTTAAGTGTTTAAAAATAATTATATGCTAATGATATATATGAAATAGTTAATGAAAATGATTAACTAAGCACTAAAAGAATAGTCACACTCACATACTCATAACACATGTTATGTTTAGTGAGTGTGAACACGCCAGTACCTACTTCTCGTCGAATACGTAAACACACTTTTGTTCCGTTCACCAAAACGTAACACATGTCACATGGAAGTGGAACACAAATGAAGCAATGGCACTTTTCATAACCTTGCCACATCACATTTCCTCAACCTTGCATGTCTATTCGTCACAAACCATGACAAACCTCATTAAACTTATTTGTTTACTAAATAAATTACAATCACTAATGCCCGTTTGGTTGGACGGAATTAAATAGACTTTGAGGGATTTGGAATTTGAATCATCACTTGTTGTGTTTGGTTGGCAATGGGAAAGAATTGGAATTGAAATGAATTCCAACAAAATCTCACACTTGATGGAATTCAAATTTCTTCCATGCTTCAAAGTATTTAGAAAGATTTCGTAGGAATGTTCAATGTACTCACCACCAACCTCCCCCAATTGCCACGCCGACTAACACTGCCGCCACCACCCGCCACCAACTACTTCCTCTGCCTGTGCCTCCACCCCCGCCTTGTCAGCACCGGCTGCCACCGCCTGCCCCACATGTTGCCACTGCCCGCCACCACCTTCCGCCGCCTCCTGCCACCTCCCCCCGCCACCTGCCGCCACCCACTGCCACATGCCCTTTGCCGCTCGCCGCCACTTTCTGCCGCCACCAGCTACCACCATTCGTCTCCGACCGTTAAAGTTACCATTACCAATAAATTAATCACTTTCCAATTCCATAATTGACACAACCAAACGCATTTTGTATTTTGAAAGAAATCCTATAATTTCCAATTACAATTTCAATTCCAACTCCATTTCCAATAAATTTTGCGAAGCAAACAGGCCCATATATTTTTGTAGGGCGAACATTATATCTCACAACTTGCTAAGTGAACCTTTCCCGACATTTCTCCTCCCCAAGTCGAGACCGAAGCCTAGGGTGGCGTACCCAATTGGGTTTTTATTTTTTTCACATAATCTATCCTGATTTATTATATATTTTCAAATCGACGTAAGTCTAGATTTAGGTCACAATTAATGTTCAATTAAAGTCTGCAGATTATCACCTCCCCAAGTGGGTTTTCAGAACGATTTCATGTTGGAATTTGAGAGGGAAAGGTTTAGGATTGATGTGATTTACATCGGGAGTTGATTAGTTTTAAATAACTATTTAGTTTGTCTAAATGTTTAAGCGTGATTCTTGGAAAGTGCTGGTCGACCGAGATTGTTTTTGCGTTGGTACCAAGCAGGACATGTCTATGCTCTTGCTGGTCGCCTGCTCTTGCTACCCCATATTTTCATGCCGCCGTAAACAACAAATATCACCAACCTTACTACTCTCTTACCAAAACTATATCTATTATCATCCAAGGATTCTCCGCCGTAAATGTACTTTTTAATTAGTTAAATCATTTCTTAGCCCAATGGTAGTGTAACGAATGAGAGAAGGCACACCTCAGTGAGGTCAGGAGTTCGATCTCGAGTAGAGGAAAAGTTTACATATTTTATCTGGTTCGTACCTATCTTGTGTCGGTTTGATTGGGGGAACGGACATAAAAAGAAGCAGATACCTAGTCTAATCGGCGTTTGATAAGACAAAAGAAAACTCGTTTTCTTGTAAAACAAAAACAAAAGTTACTCTCGGATATCACTCGTGCCCTAACAAAAATTTCTAGTTTGAAAATCGAAAGAAAAAACGAGATGATGTGGTACTACGATGTTCTTCTAGAAGATTCCGGTGCAAAGACGGAAGCCTAATCCAACGGTTCAAATCGACTGAAACTTTCGAGATGAGATCTTACTATATAAACTAAACACTCACTCCGACGTACTAACCTAACTTGATAAACCCCATCGTCATACGCACTCCATTTTCGTTCATACGCCTCCATCATTCTTTGAAACCTCCGTCATTAACCCTAAAATCTCTTATCTGGTAAACTAATTACTTTACAAATTGCATAAATCATCGTATATATTCTTTGATTATTAGATTATTGTCTGATTTTAGATGATTCGCAGTGCTAATCGATCTTAAAAACTGTAAGGAGCTATTTTGTTAGTATAATCTGACATGTTTTTGATGTTTTTGAGAATACGAATTTGAGTTTTTAGTTATTGCTATCGGTGCCATGATGTTTGTGTGCGATTTGTGACTCTGATCATATTGTTTTTGCATTGTTTGATTAGGTTGAGCATTTGGAAATGATGTTCTTATAGGGGTTTAGGTTCATTTGTTCTTATGTTGTAATGCAAGTTTGTTTTGGAATGTTTTGTGGCTTAGGGTTTTTATTGTTTGTTCAGTGCCTCTCACAGCTAGAGTTCATTGTTTAATCATCTATTTGCAGTGAGTTCATACTTATGATGTCAAATATACCGAAATTCATTGTTTTAAATGTGGAAATTAATGTGTTTTCTATAGTTTCTACTTTCTACTAGCGGTGTTTGCCGTCCAGTTCTGCTTGTTTTAATAAAAGTTCTTTTTCCGGTTACCACGGTTATGAATCATTCCAGAGAATTGGTTTGTTCGGAGGTTTGAATTGCTTAACCCCCCTCCCCCCCCTTTCTTTTTTTCAATTCTAAAAATCAGCTTGAGATAACCATTTATACAAAAACAAAATTGGATAATCGCCTGTTTGGTTTACACGGTTGGTTTCAAGCTCCAAACCTTGAATCAAAGTGTTCTTTTTCAAATATTGAACCATATAAACCTCAAACAGGCCAAACCGGATGATTTGTTTTGGTTTGGACCGCTCGCTCTGTTTCAAATTTTTGTGAACACTTGTAGTTTCTACCGAATGCAGAAAAAGTTTACAAGAATTGAGAGGTTTCAACGACAAGTTTTTATATTTGCACGCACAATAATAAAACTATAAATAGCATGATATTTTGGATACCATTATGCGCTTACATGTTTACCTTTATTACATTTCTAAAGTCCATTTGATAGACACACATACACTCCAATACTCCATGCAAAAATATGATATAGAGTCATCTTAATCATTGTTTTTGTTCAACAGATGGCTTCAACTTTTGCTGGTGTGACAGCAGTTGGATCATTGGCTTCTTCCAGTAACAGGGTGATGGATAGAAATCTCTCAATTTCATCAAACAAGTTATCATCTTTTGCTTCAATATCTTCCAGCTCAATTGGCAGAAGACAGAATCTTTCTCTCATAAGGGCCCCACAAACTTCCCAAATTAAAGCTGCTGCAAAAGAATTGTACTTCAACAAAGACGGGTCAGCAATCAAGAAGCTGCAAGTGAGTCAGCAATAAGAAATGATAAACAATTGAGTTTTTAAACTTACATTTATCGTTTAGTTACTGTTTCTTTTTCTTTTGGCAGATTGGTGTAAACAAACTTGCAGATCTAGTTGGAGTTACTCTTGGCCCTAAGGGAAGAAATGTGGTTCTTGAAAGCAAGTATGGTGCCCCAAAAATTGTAAATGATGGTGTTACTGTTGCCAAAGAGGTACCCTTTTTTGTCAAAGATTCTTTCTTTTGTACAAAGATCTAAAATTTTTACTAATTTGTGATGGTAAATGTTATGTCTTTAGTTATGTCAAACTTGTATATTAGCCCCATATTACTTTTCTGTTCATCGTGTTTTTAATTTTAATTTTTAAATTCTAATTTTTTGTAGGTTGATTTGGAAGACCCGGTGGAGAACATTGGTGCAAAATTGGTTAGACAAGCAGCTGCCAAGACTAATGATTTGGCTGGAGATGGAACCACAACATCTGTAGTTCTTGCACAAGGTCTTATTACAGAAGGTGTCAAGGTTTGTATAAGAGTCTTTACATATTTAAATAATTAAATTCATATGGGATCCTATTTTATTTTATTTTATTTTATTTTATTTTATTTTTGTGTTTGCTTGTGTTATTGTTTTATTTTTTTGTAAATAATGAATACTTGTTTATTAGGTTGTGGCAGCTGGTGCGAATCCGGTCCTTATTACCAGAGGCATTGAGAAGACAACTAAAGCTTTGGTTGCTGAGCTCAAGTTGATCTCAAAAGAGGTAATTCACTGGACCACATTATATATATATTACTGTTCAGTTTGTATGATTGCTAAAGCTTACGTTACAACATTTTACTGCAGGTCTTTTATCATATTTTATTGATATATCTCTTAGCTGAGAAAACTTTTAGCTAAAAAGTAATAACAATTGGCCCAGTGGTTGAGCTCTTCTCTAATTGAACCAACTGACCCGGGTTCAAACCTTGGGTCTAATGTTTTGGTTTTTTCCATGCCTGCACACACTTGCACCTTTTTAAAAAAAATTATAGGTTGTTACTTATTCAAATATTTCTAATAAATTTTAGGCATACAATGTTTCTCTCCAATAACTTTTAAAATATGATGTTTACGTAAATTCCGAGTATGCTGCTGTGTTGTGCTTATTATCATTGTTATTATCATGTGTTGGTATGAATTTTATTCAAAACCGAGTTGAGTCAAATATAATATCTTTTTACTACCTTTACACGTATCGTTATAGAATTTATCCAATACCGAGCTGAATCAAGTGTAATATCTTTTTACTACCTTAGCCATGTGCTTATTTTTAGATAAGTTTCAATATAGATTTTATCCAAAACCAAGCCGGATCAAATATCATATTTTTTTATACTTTCTTCTAAATGTTCCTTGATGCTCATTTTGCAGCAATGTTGTTACCTTTGTGACATGCTTCTTTTTATCCACTTTTTGATATATTACATAATATGGTTGCAAAAGTTAATATTATTTTGGGATTGTAGGTGGAAGACAGTGAGCTAGCTGATGTTGCTGCGGTTAGTGCCGGAAACAACTATGAGGTGGGAAACATGATAGCTGAAGCCATGAGTAAAGTCGGTCGTAAAGGTGTCGTGACCCTTGAAGAGGGTAAAAGTGCTGAAAACAGTCTTTATGTTGTTGAAGGCATGCAATTTGATCGCGGTTACATCTCACCTTACTTTGTAACCGACAGTGAAAAAATGGTTGCTGAATATGAGAACTGCAAGGTGAAAAAATCAACTTTTTTTTATTTTTTTAAAAAATAGCCAATAGCTTTGCTATTAGTGGGATTTACCGAGTATTCTTGTAGTTTGATTACATTTTATTGGGTTGTGGACTTGTGGTTGTGCAGTTACTTTTGGTAGACAAGAAAGTAACAAACGCGAGAGATTTGATTAGCGTGTTGGAAGATGCTATCAAAAACGGTTACCCGATACTCATTATTGCAGAAGATATTGAACAAGAAGCCTTAGCAACTCTTGTTGTGAACAGGCTTCGAGGCGCGTTAAAGATAGCTGCACTAAAAGCTCCAGGTTTTGGAGAGAGAAAAAGCCAGTATCTTGATGATATTGCTATCTTGACCGGAGGTTCGTTCTAGGGTTTTGTTTTCAGTTTTCTCCAATATTGTTACTTTTATCCCTTTTTTGATGTTTTTTTTTAAAATAATCATAGGAACTGTTATTAGAGATGAGGTGGGGCTCACGTTAGACAAAGCTGACAGTTCTGTTTTGGGGCATGCTGCTAAGGTGGTTATCGCGAAGGATTATACTACAATAGTTGGTGATGGAAGCTCTCAAGAAGCGGTTGAAAAGCGCGTGTCACAAATTAGAAACCTCATTGAGGTTAAACCCCAAGACCACTTTTTTTTTTTCTTTCTAATTTTACATTTTAATTGAATTTGTATAATTCTTATGGTGTATGTATGTACATATAAACAGGCAGCTGATCAGGATTATGAGAAGGAAAAGCTTAATGAGAGAATTGCAAAACTTTCAGGTGGTGTTGCTGTCATTCAGGTTAGTATTGAAAGTAATTTGAGGTGTTTTATGAACAACTAATGATCGATATAAATTATAAAGTTATTTATGTTTATTCTGGTTGCATTTATACTTATTAGGTTGGAGCACAAACTGAAACAGAGCTGAAGGAGAAGAAACTTAGAGTAGAAGATGCTCTTAATGCAACAAAGGTGAATATGTCAATTATATTGTACTTTTAAGGTTTTTTGAATCTTAAAAAAAAAGATATAAGTATATAACCTAAGTATGTGACAAGTGCACAATGTCATTGGTTTGCAGGCTGCTGTTGAGGAAGGTATTGTTGTTGGTGGCGGATGCACTCTGTTGAGACTTGCTTCTAAAGTGGATGCTATCAAAGAAACCCTTGATAATGACGAAGAAAGGGTATATTTTGTAATTCATATTGGTAACATGAATGTGTAATTTTATTTAATATAATTTAAGATTGATGTTTGATAATATTGCAGGTTGGAGCAGATATTGTTAAGAGAGCTTTGAGTTACCCTCTCAAGTTGATTGCAAAGAATGCAGGTGTTAATGGAAGTGTTGTTAGTGAAAAGGTGTGAAATACTGATATGTTGTTTTTTTTATTTGTTTGCATTTCACACTTGATTTTAAAGCTAGTGAGACGGTGTGAAATGTTATTGTTTTGACTCTTATATCTCGTCAGGTTTTGGCTACTGATAATGCGAGATTTGGATACAATGCTGCTACTGATACATATGAAGATTTAATGTCAGCTGGAATCATTGATCCAACTAAGGTGAGTAACAAATGATACTTTAAACCTTAAATAATATCATAATCACCACAAAACATCATGTAATAAAAATCAATCATTTTTTTTTACATAAATATTCTTATCTTACAAAGTATTTAGGTTTATAAGATTTGAGTTGCAAAGAGAAGGAGGTGGGTATATTAGTCATTTTAAAATTATTTTGATAAGCATAATTATGAAATTTAAGTGTTTTGAATGGGTGTATATATGATATTAGTTTTTTTGGTCTGAGTAAATTTGATACTAAAGCAAGTTCTTAGAGGTGTTTAGGAAATTGCCCAAATTATTTATCTACATAAATCTGTTTAATTAAAGGTTATTTTTTATATTCTGTGGTACACTAATCGCATCCAAAGTATGATGATGTTGAATTACATTGCAGGTGGTGAGATGTTGTTTGGAGCATGCTTCATCGGTTGCAAAAACATTTTTGATGTCAGACTGTGTTGTTGTAGAGATTAAGGAGCCTGCAACTGTGCCTGTTGGAAACCCAATGGACAATTCTGGTACTACTTACATTGTTCTAACTTCACTTTTTTTTTTTAATTTGATTTTTTTTATAAAATAAGTTGCTGAGGTTATATACTTATATTGACCTATGTTTGTTTGTGCAGGCTATGGATACTAAGCATTTGAGTAAGAGATAATAATTAGATTCCGGATGTAGGAGAAGGTGCATGTTTAATCTATCTTGGGGTTTAGGGGTAAGGCATGTACGAGAATGATGAATTTTTCGAGTGTAAAATGAATTTTTTTAAAAATAATGTTTATGTAGTCTTTTAGTATCTGACCTCTTTTGCTTTCACTATAGGCGCGTATGATATTGAGGTTAAGTTTTACAGTGAACAAAATGTGTAGATTTAGAAGTATGTTCGATGACGTCTAGTTAATTTATAGCCGTAGTTTTGGTAGTAGAGTATGAGATTAAAGATTAAATTATGAACAAAATTTGGAAAAAAAAGAAGAGGCTTGTGCTTTTTTTAAACGTGGGTAAACGTTTTCTTAACAAGTTGATAAATTAGTTTACCAAGTCAATGAGAATCTATTTACAATATCAACGTGGAATTTAAAGTCGTGGTGTAACGTGTATCCTCCCTTGTTCCGGTCATGGAATAAATGATAAATCAAAAAATGGATTTTTGTTTAAGAATGAAATCTTGTTGGAACTGTCCATATCCGGTTCATCTTTTGAAAGCATATCACATCTTGAATCTAATTAAATAGGACGAATTGAGACGGTATTTTATAATACTGAATATTCAGACAATAAAAAGAAAAATGGAAAACTTTTAGATAGTTATGAATTCCATATATTCATTAGAAACTTTTTAATATAAATTATTTAAATTTAGTTGATAATTATACAAATTAAGAAAATATCAAATTTAAATTTAAATACATTAAGTGTAGTATCCTATCTAAGATTTGCAAGACTTAAACTGTTTTTGTCCACCCTTAACAGTTTTTTTCATTAATATTTCAAGTCTTAATAGTTTTCGTCATTAAACCTTTAACAGAAGAATGTTAAGACTCGAAGCGTTAAAGACGTAAACTGTTAAGACCTGAAATGCCATGGAAGAAAACTGTTAAGACTTGAAACGTTAGAGACGAAAACTGTAAAGACTTGAAACCTTAGGGTGAAAAATTTTAAGACTTGAAACGTTAGGGACGGAAATTGATATGACTTGAAACTTTAGAGACTGTTTATGTTAACGGTGTACTGAAAGTATTGCAAACTTTGGGGCTATAGCTTGTTTTTTTAAATATATAGATAAATACTTAATTAATAATAACAAATTAAATGATTTTAAAATTTAAATCTATTTTATAATTAAGATAAAAAAAAAGTATAAAAGAAATCAATATATTAATCTAATTAAATAACAAAAATACTTAATTAGTTAATAACAAATTTAAATGATTTTGAAATTTAAATCTATTTTATAATCTAAGATAAAAAAAGTATTAAAGAATTTAAAATGTTAATCTAAATAATTTAAAGAATAAAAAACTCTAGAATTAAGAAACTATCATGTATCATTTTTTGTAATGCTTATTAGAATTCTTAAATCATATTATCTTTCATCTTTCTAAGAATGAATCCCATTCTTTGTGATGAAGTTAAAGGGCGAAGCCATTCAATTTTGCATTTAGAGTATTAATATTGGATCTGCACCATGTTACTTTTATTTATATATTCTTTTTAAATTACAAAGTTTCATATTCCATTATAAAAAAGTTTTCACATTTACAATGCAGTGACATGTAAGGGGACAAAAAGCTGTGATCAAAAGTTGTTTAAGCTAAATAGTATCGTTGTTCCATGCATCTATCGTATGACTCGTCCTATATTTCTTTAATGATTTAAGGATACATGAATAATGATATAAGGAACGTATTAACAAAACAAACCATCTATGCACTAATTCCTTTATGATACTAACTTACACAAGTTTTTTTTTTTCTTTAGTAAAGTTAAAGTATTTTCGAAATTGAAATTAAAAAGAAATTAAAATGATTCACAGTCAATCACTTTTGATTGGATTATCATCATGTTCAGCAATATGTCAAAAGCACGATCCAAAGGTAATGAGTGAGATCATGACTTACAAATCAATCATAACATATTTAATCAATCTAACTCGTTGACAAGTGAACTCCCAACTCTAGATATTTTGAGTAATTTGCTTCTATATATCAATTTATAGATTTTTTTTTGAACGACAGTGGATTCGAATCTTGGTTTCTAGAGAAACTGTGTCCTAATAGTACCACTTGGTTACAATTAGTCCGGAGTGTCTAAAGATTTGAGTGTAAATAATAAACTAGGATTCTTATAATACGTACGCCACAACTTTGAAATCTGCAAGATTTGAACGTCTAACATTCTAGTCATAAGATACACCATTTAACCATTAGAATAACTAGATTAATTATGTAAGTCGTAAGATCATGGACTATGCTTTCTATATATAAACATGAGCAAATCAAACCCATATACTTGTCATCTTGTACCAAAGTTCCATGGTCATTTACGTATTCGGGAGACGAATTACAACTTTCCTTTATCAGTTATTTTTTCATACCCGATGAGGATGAAGACGAACTGGAAGCCCACTTGCAGGTGTAGCCATCGGATCGTATTCAATTTTCTCATTGGGTATTAACAAATCCCACTTGAACTTGGTGACAATATTGTGAAGGAATGTGAGTACTTCCAATCGGGAAAACTCTTTCCCTAAACACATTCGAGGTCCGCCTCCAAATGGCACATATGCAAAGGGTGTTGGTCCTGCACCTTCGAACCTTGATGGATTAAACCGTGTCACGTCCTCAAAGTTAGCCTCATCTTTGTGCGCCAATGCGGCACACCAATATAGCTAAAAATACAACACAAGTTTACACATTAGGGCTCTAAAGCAAAATAAAATAAAATTGGGATCCTTTTCATCAAAAGAAAAATATTGATTTTGATCCTATGATTCCTATTTCGTCCGAGTTTATGCATAATTATATACCAGAAACACTACCAACATTTAATTTTTTTATTTCTGGAATTCGAGCCTCGAAAATATATAATTAGGGTACAAAGCCTTTGTTTTAATTCATTTTCTTTCAGTTTCCCTTGTTAGACATCAAAAACAATAGGGTGAGATACGCCAAAAACAAGATTTTACCTAAAATTTATATCTCAATCATAACGCTAAACCTTAAAATCAAATGTCGTTGAAATCAGTTCAATAAGATTTTGTTAAATTGTCAGATGTCGTTTTTATAATGATTTTTAGCTTTTTTTTTTAGACAAAATCTTATTTTTATTTGATCTTCTTAAAACAATTGCGGGATACTATATAATTAATAAATAAACTTTTACCTTCCATCCTTTTGGAATGGTATAGCCCGCATACTCAAAATCAACTAGGGCCTCTCTAAAGGCACCCGTTACCGGCGGGTTTAGTCTCATGACTTCAGATACAACATTCCACGAATATCTCATCTTTTGTATGTCCTCCCACTTCAATAGTTCACCCGCTTCTTTCGCCGCCAATTGCTCTAAAAATATATGTATCATTCATCATCAAAATTTTATTTTATACATTATGTAAAGTAGAAAATAACTAACCTTTCAACACTTTGTCATAAACATCAGGGTGTTCACCGAGTGTCTTCATGAGCAAAGTGATTGAAACTGTGGATGTATCATGACCAGCAAAGAGTAGTAACAAGATGTTGTTTGCAATCTCCTTCTCGGTTAAATGTCTCCCATTTTCGTCTGATGACGTAAGCAAATGTGATAAGAGGTCTTGTGAAGGTGATGCTTTTCCCGATTCCAACTCTACTTTTCTCGCTTTGATGATCGTCATGAGTTCGATCCTAATGGCTGCAGCGGCTTTCTTTGAGCTATAAAACCGCGTGCCCGGGAAGTCTATTGGTAGCTCGATGATCCCTTTCAAGAAGATGTTGAATAAAGAACCAAGTTTTGCAACATGGTGTGGATCCTCCAGGCTCAAAAATAACCGACAAGCAAGCTCAAAGGCGTATAATTTAACGGTTTGGTATACGTTCACCTCATCCTTGCCTTGAAACATGTACTCATTGAATAGATTGTTAATATTATCAGAACTAAATCTAGACAAAATTACAGAAATGGACCTTTGCGTTTACATGAAATTGCATAAACATCAATTATCTTTAATAGTTTCATTTTGCATCATTTAGTAAGAATTTTATTGCAAATTTGGTCCTTTCTTTTTATCTCATTTTAACTTTTTGGTTAAGTCAGGTCATGTGCAAAGTATATGAGGACATTTTTATCCTTTTAGCCTATAAAAGACCTCTAGTATCAGGATGAAAATGCCCTTATCTATCTTGCACGTGACATGACCCAACCAATAAAGTGAACGGAGTTAGCTAGAAAGGATCTAATCTACAATCGAACTCTCATTAAAGAATGCAAAATGAAACTTTTAATTACAAATGACGTCATCTGCAATTTCATGTAAACACAAATGACCATTTTGTTTTTTTAATTTTGTTGTAAATCTAAAATCATTAATAGAAAAATCTAGCAACAAAACTCTTTTTGTGAAAACAGTAACAAATTATTTAGTTACAAGTTTGCGACTGAATCACGAGCAGCAAAGCCTAGCTATCACAAAATTTGCAATCGTTTTTTTTTTCTTAAACTAGTCGCAAACGCATGTTCGGTCGCTTAAATCACTTGTAAATTAAATAACCACAACTAGTGTTAGAAAGCAACAAATAACATCATTCACGTGCATACATGAAATAAGCACGTAAAAGAAAGAAAATATAAAACATGAAACATTGAAACAATTTTATTGGCCTGGCCCTATAGGCTATAGGTTTCTGCTTCGATGACTTGTGTATTGTAAATTTGTAACACAACGAAAGTTACACCAAAACATACATAAAATAAAATAAGCTAGGTCGTTGTAAACGGTGAATTCTAAAATTCATAAAACGTACGCTCAAAAGAGTATTCAAAAACCAATTAAATAAAAAGAAAGGTACGTATAGTATAGTAATCATATCACCTCGCCAGTGAGCCTCAATATGGCGACGAGTGACGACATCCATGGTGGCAGCATAATGAGTCGCAAACGCATCGGGACCAAGATACGACAACAACATCTTCCTCATCCATTTCGCTTCATCACCACGGATCGTAATCAGACACCTGCCGAACAACTTCCTCACCGGAGACGGCCACCATGCCGCCACCAGCTTGTTCTCGTTCCCAAACAGAAACTTATTCCCGGCAGGACCACACAAAACCGCCATACGGTCACCAAGCAACGATGTCTTAAACACTAGACGACTTCCGTGTTTCTCGATCCGTTCTTGAACGAATCTTTCCGGAACTCCATCCCATCCGGCACGTAGCAGATCCAGAGATTCACCGATAAACGGCCACCCGAAGCTTCCCGGTGGAAGATTGATTTTGCTTCTTTTAGATTTTTGGTTCTTGTAGAAAAAGTATAGAATGATGAAGAGGAGAATCGGTGGTAGAAGTTGAATCATTATCATTATTTGTGTGTTTTGACGGTATGGACTGTGAGGTGTATTTGTATGTTTATGGTGTTTAGTGGGGAGCACCCACTTGCCAACATGGCTTTCTTTTTTTATTTTCTATTTTTCGTTTTTCCTTGTAGTTATAATTACAATGCCCACCCACCAGGATATATATTTTATTATTACCATCTTCCACTAGCATCAGGAAAGATTATTTGTGTTCAGGGTATACTTAAATCAAAATAGATATCTTGAAAGTTCGAAACGTGTGAAAATATGTGGGGATGCATACAATTAATTAAGAAACAATTTATGGAACTTTGTTAATGTAGTTTATTGAAAAAGAAATGGAACACCATCTAAATAAAAATTAACCATTGCGTGTTGCAACATACATATTGACACAATCATGAATATCAAAACGTAGATAGGATGCCAACCAAGGCCGGCTCCAATGTTTTGAAAATGCCTAGGGTTCCCAATTAATTTTCTTTCTTGTTTCAGTAACTAAATTAATTTTTTTACTGTAGAGTATAATATTTATTATCTTTCAAAAACTCTAGGGTTTTGGTTTCTATACATTGGCCTCTTATTCTAATGCCAATGCTTTTAATTAGTATTTTATTTTGTTGTTGTGTTATTCAATTTTCAGAAAGGATTATGTTTTTGGGATTTTACCCAATGCCTAAACATACATCCAAATTGACCGGGCTCAGTCTCATTTTGTTGTGGTCTCACTCTCACTCTCACTCTCACTGGGCTGTAGAAGTGTGGCGGCCCAATTTGCATTCAAATTACAAGCTTGTCTTGTGTGAGTTATGATAAATAGTTTGTTTATTATGAAAAATAAGAACAAATTAAGGTCCTTAAATTTGTAATTAATGATAAAATAAAATTGTAGAGAAAATAGTGGATGGAAAGATATATTTGTGATTGCCACCTTTGGTGTTTTTTTTTGCCACCTTTCTAAATTTTGACTTTTCGGTGCCGGCTCAAGCTTTTTGGTGGCACAAGACGAATTACAAAATGAGGACCTTTTTGGACTATGGGGTGTGCCCCTTGAGTGGGGCGTGGGTGAGTCCACTAAAGCCCCTATCCCGCCCAAACTCAGCTCCGGGGTCCCAAAAGTGGGGCGTGAGTTGCCACGCCGTGGGTGGAGCCTCTTTTTTTTTTCAACCGATCATCACTCTCCTACCAATCAGAATATACCACTTTATCCACATACATTTTACCCATTCAAGCCTCACTCACCTGGGCATTTCCACCCTTCAACTCACCAATATAAATCACTCTCTCCTGCGTGGCACACTCACTCAAGCCCTCGCTCAATCAGGCACACCGCATAGTCTTAAAAAAAAACATTTTTCCTCTAGATCCTAAGTGGAGTCTATAAATTCTGAAAATTAAACTTTTAAACTTGTTTTACGCATATGGTAGAGCTTTGCATGTCTGGTTAGTCCAACCACAAAAGGCTTAAGCTAAAACTCCTAACCGTGCATAACTTCAAATTTCATATTCACGTCCTTCCCCAACGACAATAAATACCATGTTATGATCTTATAAATTAAAATAAAACTCCCATGCACTAAAGTTATTCAAGTCATTAACCTTTTATTAACATTACGATTTGATATTATATATTTTGTACGTGTATAAAAATGTTTAGTCTAAGCTTATTTTTTTAGCGTATTTGAACGCTAACTTTTTAACACAGTTAGTTTCTTCTAACAAATCTTTTTTTATTGATAAAATAACTGACTATGTAATCTGTCTGGTAAAGGTTGTGAGCTTATGAATTTCAAGAATTGTAGTGTGAATTTCAAGTATTGTAATTCAAATAATCAAATAAATGCTTTTATTGTAATATGTGAAGCGGTGATGTAAAATTAAATCAATAACTTAAATATAATATACCTAGAAACAAATTGAAATTGAAAGTTTATCACACTTGTAATTTTTTATTTTATTTTATTTATCCCACTTGTAATTGAAATTTTAATCACACACTAAAATACTAACAGATTGCGATTTGGGAATTTAAGAAGCTGTATCTAGTATACTTTTTTTTAAAGATTTAAGGATAGTAGGTTGCTCTTGATTTAGTAGAGTGGGCTTAAACATTAGAAACCATATAATATAAAGCAAACTTTGGTTAAAAGTGAGGCCCCAAATTAACGAAAGGGCCCAAGGCAAAAGTCTCATTTTTATTAACGCAAGGCGGCACACTATGTGGTATACGTTTCAATCTCAATTGTCGATCAGTCGCAAGTTTATTTGTTTTGTTTAGTCGTAGATTGTCGATCAGTCTTAACTTTATATGTTTTGTTTAGTTAGAACACACAAATCTAAACGTATTGGTTCCGCATGCGGGTAAGAGCATTCAAGTGTCTTTAAAAATCATGTGAGTGAGTTCTTTATATTATAGATATTGTTTGAAAGTGGTTGTGAGTATGAGATATAGAGAAACTGATGAAACCAGTAAATATAGAAAAACATTGTTTATTAAAGTAAATTGAAGAGAGAAAAAGGTAATGATAAATGTATAAAAATTATTATTTAATTGAATAGAAGAGAGAAAAAAAACAATGATAAAAGTATTAAAAAATTATTATGTAATTAAATAAGAGAGACAAAAAAGTAGTGATTTTTCATGAATTAAAGAAATAGAAAAAATATATTTTAGTGTGAATGCTCTAAGAGCACTCACATTTGGATCTTTATAATTTATGTGAGTTAGTTATTTTTATTATAAAGATTGGTTGAAAGTGGTTGTGAGTATAAGGATATTAAGAAACTGATAAAACTAGTCAATCTAGAGAAATATTGTTCATTACAGTAAATCAAGTAAAT
>WOUH02000009.1:2819114-2836609 GCA_009936405.2 Stevia rebaudiana
CTCGTAAAGTTGCGGTATTAACAGGCAAGTTATCTCTCCTCCTCATCTTTCCTCAACGTCTATCCCTTCATCAAATCAACACTCGATGGGGCTCCAGACTCAACCTTACGGTATGCAGGGAATGCTAAAAGAGGGGCACAAACATCTTTCTGGATTAGATGAAGCTGTTTTAAAGAATATCGATGCTTGTAAACAACTTGCTAAGATTACCTGTACTTCACTCGGCCCAAATGGTATGCATTTCAAGCGTTTTCCTTTTAATGTTTGATTAATAATAACTGATTTATCTTTGCTTCACTAGCATGTGAAAGATCTATAGTTTTTTCATTAAATATACGTGTTTGTATGGCTATGATTTGCTGTTTATTTGTATACTCTGATGTCTAGTGTATATTTCGTTTTGTGAGATTACAAATGCTTTTCCAATAGACAATCTGGACATACCGAAAGCTTGTTTATTTCGTGATTCGTGATTATTTTTACCCATTGGTTCTAAATTAGATGGTTAGTAATTGGAGTTTGATAATTTTTATAATCTTGTTATCTACCAGTAAGGAGCTGTTACATGCTTAGTTTGATGTATAAAATGTAGAATCATCTGTCAGAGTGAACTCGTTTTATACTATTGTAATCTGTAAGACAAGTTTGGTTAATTAGGATTTTTCTGTCATCCATGAAAAATTGGTTGATCTATGCATCTCTCGATATATCTATTGAAAAGTATCTGCATAATTGCATGAATCTTATGTAACATGAACTGTTTATCCAATAATGAATGACATTGCCATTGTTGTACCTTCATGTTTTATTACTTGGTTATCGTGTCAGGTATGAATAAAATGGTTATCAATCATCTGGACAAGCTATTTGTGACAAGTGATACCGCGACCATTGTGAATGAACTTGAGATTCAGCATCCTGCAGCCAAACTTTTGGTTTTGGCGGGAAAAGCACAACAAGAGGAAATTGGTGATGGAGCCAATCTAGTAGTTTCATTAGCAGGCGAGCATCTTCAAGGTGCAGAAGACCTTATAAGGATGGGATTACATCCGAGTGATATCATTATTGGATACACAAAAGCATGCAGCAAGGTTTGTTACTTTGTTAATTTGTTTCCACAAACACTGACTATTATTTTATATTAAAAGTACACAATTTGTGTTTTAACTTTTTACTATATAGGCGGTTGAGATTCTAGAAGGTTTGGTTGAGGAAGGTTCTGACAAAATGGATGTGAGGAATAAAGATGAAGTTATTTTAAAAATGAAAGCTGCTGTTGCTAGCAAACAATATGGACAAGAGGATGTTCTGTGTCCTCTTATTGCAGATGTATTTTCTTTCTTGTTAATCAAATGATTTCAATTGTATTAAAAAGGATGAATGTTCACGACTCTTGTGAATTTTATTTTATTGCAGGCATGCATTCAAGTTTGCCCAAAGAACCCTGCAAACTTCAATGTTGATAATGTGAGAGTTGCAAAACTTTTGGGTGGAGGTTTGCATAATTGTACAACAGTTAGAGGCATGGTTTTAAAAGGTGACACTGTGGGAAGTATAAAAAAGATAGAGATGGCAAAGGTGGGTAATTCTTCCAGTTCTTTATCTTCACATTTTTTTCGTAACATAATTTCTTTCAATGTTTTTTCATGTTTCTGTTTCTACTTACTGTAGTTTTAGCATGCATTTAATACACTATAGCTTCATGCTGTAATATCAGGGTTGTGTTCTGAGTTAGTTAGTATCTTGAAAATGTGTATTGGTTTGACAGGTGGTTGTGATAGCTGGTGGTGTTGACACAACTGCTACTGAGACCAAAGGAACTGTCCTAATTCACAGTGCTGAGCAGGTGAACTATACAATTCCTCCTAATTTTAATTAATTTACTTATTTATTAATTTTTTTTTTGTTCTTGTAGCTATATTCATATGTGGCATAATTGAGAATTCATAGTGTCATAGTAATATGTGTATCCTTTATTCAAGTAGTTGTAATAACTAATAAACGAGACCACTTTTTTCTGTACAATTAAGAAAGACCTGAACTTGATTGATATTTACAGCGGTTTAGTAATAAAAATTAATAATTTGTATTTTGACAGCTTGAAAACTATGCTAAAACTGAAGAAGCAAAGGTTGAAGAGTTGATTAAAGCAGTTGCAGAATCTGGTGCAAAGGTGATAGTTAGTGGTGCTGCTGTAGGAGAGATGGCTCTGCATTTTTGCGAGCGTTACAAGTATGATAAATCTTTACTTATTTGGTTTTATGATTTATTTATTTATTGTTTTGTTACTTTGAATAAATCTTTACTTATTTGGTTTTATGATTTATTTATTTATTGTTTTGTTACTTTGAATGGTTTTTGGTTTGAAAGTTGAATATCAAGTTTTATTAACTTACAGGATCATGGTCTTAAAAATCGGGTCCAAGTTTGAACTTCGCCGCTTTTGCCGCACAACTGGCGCTGTCGCTCTTGTAAGCATCAGTTGTTGAATATATGATTGAGTAATGTAATTAATCGAACATTGTTAATAACAAATAATTATATTTATTATTTCAATTTTTAACAGTTGAAGCTTGGGAGTGCTGTAAATCCTGATGATCTTGGATATGTTGACTCCATTTCGGTTGAGGAGATTGGTGGTGCTAGGGTAAAACATTTATTTAACTATTTATTTATTCATTCAATAATAAGTGTTTTATTCAGTTATTTTATTCCCAACTTTAACCAACATGTTTGCATTTAGGTAACTGTTGTAAGAAACGAACAAGGTGGGAACTCAGTGACAACTGTTCTGCTGCGAGCGAGTACTGATAGCATATTGGATGATCTTGAGAGGGCTGTTGATGATGGTGTCAATACTTACAAGGTTATCTCTCTATATCACACTTCATTATTTTTATTTGTGTTTATTACACAAATGGTCCCTGTTGGAAGTTAACAGGTATGAGTACTAAGGGTTTAAAGTAACAGGTTTTAGTTATATGCCTTAGTTTGGGTATTAAGGCTAATTTTGGTACCAAAAACTGATACTTTAAACTTTGGGTACCTAAAATTGTTACTTTTGACAAACCACAGGGACCATTTCGGTAACTTAACTCTTAACTGTTTGTGTGATTCAGGCATTGTGCAGAGACAGTAGAATTGTACCTGGAGCTGCAGCTACTGAAATTGAATTAGCCAGAAAATTAAAGGAATATTCATTTACAGAAACAGGGTACGGTATTTGCTTTTTTGCATAGTTTTATAATAAATTCCATTATAATATATAGGTGTGTGATTTTTGTTATTATATGCGTGTTGCAGATTAGATCAGTATGCGATTGCAAAGTTTGGTGAGAGCTTTGAAATGATACCAAAAACTTTGGCTGAAAATGCTGGGCTTAATGCGATGGAGATCATATCTAATTTATACGCGGAACATGCATCTGGAAATATTAAAGTTGGTATAGACTTGGATGCAGGCGCGTGTAAAGATGTCTCCACATTGAATATATGGGATCTTTATGTCACCAAGTAAGCATTTTGCCTTATTACTACCATAGTTCAAAACTCAGTGTCATAATTTGATTTCTTTTAAAACTCAAATTCTACCTTTTTAGGTTTCATGCACTCAAGTATGCTGCAGATGCGGTGTGTACTGTTCTACGCGTTGATCAGGTACCTGACATTGACTTTTTAGTCAAAACTGTAACTTATAATCTAGTTCTAAATGAGCATGTTGTAATTAAAACTTATATTCGTGTTTCTATAAAAGCTGAGTGGCATATGAATAAACTTCTTTTTTTCAAATCACAGTATAGATGTGTTTTGGCCTTTTGGGTGCTAAATTATGCATTTTGTTTTGAAATGCAGATTATTATGTCAAAACCAGCTGGTGGGCCAGGTAGAAGAGATCAACCTGCAGGAATGGATAATGAAGATTAGGCTGCCACATTATATGTTTTTAAACATAAAATGTTAATTTTGCTTGGTTGGTTGGTTTAGAAAGAGTGAGCTTGCTTGTTTGTTGGTATAAAAGATTTATGAACAGAGTTTTTGTTTGTGGTATTTTTTGTTTTGTTAATGGTTGTTTCATTATCTGTTAACCTATTGAGTTTGTATTTTGTTCAACTTTTATGCAAACAATGTCATCGTTTTGATCAAAGAATGAAGTTAATGGCAAGTTTTATGGTAACAAATTACATATCTTGAGCAATCAAGATGAAAGTGTTCATGAATACTTAGGGAGCTAAGGACGTATTGGACAAGTTAAAGGTATCTTGGAGAAGATCAAGTACAAGTTTTAAACCAAACCTTAGATTGATAGTTTTGAACGATTCAACAAGAATTAAGATGACAAATCAACTACTTTGCAAGCCAAATTGATGGAATCTTGTCATGAAAGTTTATTATGTGTCACTAATGTGAGATTAACTTATTTGGTAAAGTGGCTTGCTTTTTAAATACGAGACCACTGGTTTAATCTCGGGCATGAAGTAGATTAGTTGAGGTAGTTGAATAGTATGGTGTGATAGATTACAGTTAAAAAATGATTTTTCATAAATAACTATTGTGATATATATAATTATAATAATCGTATCATTGCGTCAATAATTTATTATCTATTACATGTTTGTGAGTATGACATTGTTTAGAAAAACTGAGTTTAAATAAAACTATTGTAATATATATATGATTATATTATTACGTTAATAAACTGTTATCTATTACACGTCAAGTGAGCTTTGAAACACTTTTGTTATTTTGTATATGATTGTTATATATATCATTACCAAAGTGTGCTCTCTTATGCTCATTTATGTGTAACAACGAATTCAATTCAACCCAAAATTTTATTTTATGTATTACTTGTCAGTCACAATTAGTAGCTATTAGGCAAATTATAGGTAATGAGAGGCTGGTTTTCTAAACGTTAAACCATTCTAACTAAGTTGGTTAAGTAGATTAATTGGTTAGCTCATGTTTTGTGCATTAGAACGATTAGACGAAATGAGAAAATCCTCTAAACTATTATGTTAAACGGGTTTTCTTCCTGTTACACAATATACAAATGTGTATTGTTCGAACATTTTATTAAAATGATTCTTGGTACGTTGAGTTTTGGTGTTTTCGACGTTTTCATTCTGTGAGAGCTAATATTAATAAATTATCAAGTGTAACATTATTTAAAACTTGTGATACGTTTACAACTTGCAGGAAATTTCTCCAACAAAGTTACAAAAAGATATAGGCATATAGCTTTGTTATATCAGTCCGATTAAACCACACACGACCGTGGTTATCGACACAAGTCCGGCACGGATCTCCGACCGTCAATCATCATTCAGTTTGCTACACATCTTGCAGTATAGTTTGTCCTCGTCATACTTCTTTGCGGCGATTTTCAAGCTAGTTGAATATCGGAGGTATGTATCACTTTCCGTTCTGCGTACCAAGCCCTAATAATGGAATTATATCTCTTTTGCATATGGATTATTGATTTCAGCTTAGTAGAGCATAATAATTGTAGCAGATAATAGAAAGAGTAGATGCTTGATCAATTGCCCGAATGATTTCAGCTTATACACACTCTGTATTCAGATAACTAGTAACACTGGTGATTACACTCAATTGCGATGATATTCTGTATATATGTCATAACGATCTAGCCGACATTTGTTCAATCCATTTCTAGTGCTTTAGGCATATGCTAGTTTTCTGCAGAGATGCAACTTTAGTAATCCTTGTTACTTTTGCTAATCAATTTCATACCATTAATTTGGGCTTATGGGGATACAACATTATGCAAACTGATTTCCCCTTTTGTGTTTATATACTCATTGTTCTTGCTTAAAGTTTGGGAAATCTCTATATAAATCTGCATTGTTGTTGCAGAATTTTGTGAATACGAGCCTAAAATCTTCGAGAGAGTTCTAGTCTTGACAGATTGATAATGATTTCCGTAAGGAAACTGGTTTCATGTGTGATCCTTGACTTGGATGGAACACTTGTAAATACAGGTACCTCAATCAGCTTGTTTTCAAAGCTTAATTTGTTGGTTTAATTAATATTATTTCAAAGCTTAAGTTGATGCATAAGTTCTAATTCATCATCTAATATAGTATTTTATGACAGATGGAATTGTGAGTGAAATTTTGAAAGTTTACTTGGATAAATACAAGAAGAAATGGGATGGGAGAGAGGTTCAAAAGATTACTGGAAAAACACCTATAGAAGCTGCAGCTGTTATTGTTGACGATTACGGGCTTCCTTTGTCAAAAGAAGATTTGCTTTCAGAAATTTCCCCATTGTTCTCTGATCAGTTAGTTATAAACCTCACTCTTGCTGTTAATATAAAAAATATGGTTGAAAATGGTTAAAAATTTAAGTCATCTTGGTTGAAAATTTGTTTAAGGAACCGCTTACTTCTTCTCAAACTATATATAGAATTATAGATCTAATTTTAGATTTATTATTTAAATTGGTAGATGGTGCAAACTTAAAGCATTACCAGGTGCAAATCGTTAGATTAATCATTTGAGAGGTCATGGAGTGCAAATGGCTCTAGCCTCTAATTCTCCAAGAGTTAGCATTGAACAAAAGATCAGTTATCATCCTAGTAAGTTGGAATTATATATAATTCAAGTTTTTTATCTATGAGCTTTTAACGAGTTAGTTGCATATTATAAGTTGTTATTTTATAAGTTTTCATTTGCAGCTTGGAAAGAATCCTTCACAGCCATTATTGCTGGTGATGAAGTAAACGCAGGAAAACCATCTCCAGAAATGTAAGATGAAACATGTTGCGTTGCTCTTGCTAGTTTATTTATTTATTTTAAATTTTAAATTTCAAAGAATTAGATGGGTGATTCTCTTCTTATCAGATTTCTGGAAGCAGCAAAGAGGCTTAACACTGATCCTTCCAAATGTCTTGTAATTGAAGATTCACTGTAAGTTTGCTGTATAGAAACGACCTTAAATGCCTTTAAGCTCAAGTTTCATGGCATTAAAACACAAAAATTCATAAAAAAGCAAAATTTTTCATCGTTCTGTAAACAAAGAGACAACAATTTGTTAAACTGAAATCCATGAAACTGCTTTTTTTTTTCTTCTTACAAATTGTTTCTTTCCTTCATGTCAGACCAGGTATTGCTGCTGCTAAAGCTGCTGACATGGAAGCGGTTGCTGTACCATCTCTTCCAAAACAGTCCCATCTTTACACTGCAGCTGATGAGGTCATCAATTCGCTTCTTGACCTACGTCCTGAAAAGTGGGGTCTACCTCCATTTGAAGATTGTATATATCTCTAACTGATTTATAGTTATTCCAGTTAACTCACTTGTATAGATAGTTATGTGTCAGCTGTAATCATTAATTCAGTTATTTCTTTTTTCAGGGATTGATGGTACTTTACCGTTAGAACCATGGCATATTGGTGGTCCTGTCATCAAAGGTTATGGTCGGGGCTCAAAGGTGCTTGGAATACCAACAGGTTTTCCAGCTTAATCTTATATTCACCTGCATTTATTTATTTTCAGTTAGTTTTTTGTTCACTTTCTTAGGTATTAATCAGCATATTTCTTCCATTAATATGTTGGATTTATGTATCTGTTTAATAGAGATGGCAAAATGGAGTGTCAACTGTCAAATATGGGTAGAAATAATTGGAGTGTCAACTGCCAATTGTCAGTTTGTTTTTATGTAGAAATAACTGGAGTGTCAACTGTCAAATATGAGTAGAAAACTAATATTAGTTTAACAAAAAATAAATGCTTTAGGGAGGCTTTTTTCTTCTAATAAAATAGACTTTGGACGTCTTTTACGCGTGCCCCCATTTCAGTATTAGTTTAGCAATAATCTAATTCATGGATTAAATGAATTAGGAGGTTTTCTTGTTTAGTAAAATTACACTTTGGATGACTTTTAACCCGATCAACCCATTTAAGTAGCTTTCTACTTTTTCTTAAACTAGTATTTTTTTACCTGTTTAATCTACTGATTTTTGTAAATGGGTTGAAGTTGCTACTTGGGTTTGCTTGAAAATCTTAATTAGAATTTCATTTAAAATTTGAAAATGATTCTTTTATACTTATTTAAAATAACAAATCTGGAAATCCTCGACAAGTAGCAATTTAAATATTATTTTACACTAATTTAATGATTTTCGATTGTGTCAGCTAATTTATCAGTGGAAGGGTATGCAAGTGTTGTTTCTGAACATCCCGCGGGTGTGTATTTTGGTTGGGCCAAGTTATCAAACCAGGGTTTCTACAAGATGGTTATGAGCATTGGTTGGAACCCATACTTTGATAACACTGAAAAGACCATTGTGAGTATAACATTTAGAGTAAACCGTAGTTTTCCTTCCTGAGGTTTGCAGGACTTAACAATTTCGGTCCACCCTTAACAGAAACCCTAATGTTTCAAGTCTTAACAGTTTTCGCCCCTAACGCTTCAAGAATCTATAGGAAAATAATTGCTAAGCCTTGCAAACCTAAGGGATGAAAACTGTAGTTACCTTTATTAACCAACCTATTTCACTCTTCAAATCATCAGTTGTTTCTTCATCCCTCTTTTTTTTTTTTTTTTTTTTTTCTGATTTCAGGAACCATGGTTGCTTCATAAGTTTGATGCAGATTTCTACGGAGAGCAGTTGGATCTTGTTATTGTTGGCTATATTCGTCCTGAGGTATTCTCTTTTTGTTTTCATTTAATTACTATTATTTTGGTTTATTATTATTTTTTTTGTCTGACTTGAATTATGATGACAGGCTAACTTCCCGTCACTCGAAAGCCTTATTGAAAAAATACATGAAGACGGTAAAATTGCGGAGAATGCGCTTGAGCTTCCCTTGTATGCCAAGTACAAAGATGAGAAATACTTCGAAAGTATTGCAGTTGGTCACAACCATGATTTATGACATTGTTAATTTAGTGACTTTGAATATTAACATACCCCATTTAAGTCTCCATATTGAGTTATATATTTTTAAGAAAAAGAAATGTAATCTGGACTAATAAGAGTGAGGTCTCTCATGCAACTTTATTTGGATCTCGTAAAACTATTTGATTATTGGTACTTAAAATCATATGGACAAACGAATTTCTTCCTAAGTATTTGGTTATCTACTGATAACGAGTAACTAATTGATGACCAAATTGAGAGCATCAGATAAATAGATTTTCTGTAAAACGAATCGGGCAGATCTACAAAACCTATACTGTACTTCAATTAATCTACGTTTGTTTGAGTTTAAACCCAAGACTTATTATCTAAAACGCAATGACTATACTTCTATATGAGTGAGCAAGCCTAGCCTCGCACGAGGAAAAAAAAACATGACAAAAATTAACTAGAGCCCAGAGGTTTGTAACTTTGAGTCTCATTTGGTAACATGATACCTGTTGTTAATTAATTCTATAGGTACTAAATTTGTTTCAGACAAATATAATGTAACCAGTCTTAAGCCTAGTTAATTAGACTATAAACATTATTATTTACACACATGGACAAAGTACAAAGTTTCAGATCTGAATTTAACAAAACATATAGACCATAAACTTTATTCAATTAAATATCATTCTCTTAAAAACGTCATATTTTTAATGCAAAGTAATATAAAAATTATCATAGCATGAGGTTTTTAAAACAATATGAAAAGGCTAGTGACGCATTTTGTTGTCCGCTTATCTTCTGTTTTAGTGTAAAAAGTTAGTATAAAAGAAAAAAAGAAAAAAAAAATACTATAGACTTTCTAAACTTCGGCACTTGTGACTTGTGAGTTGAGAGTTTACCACTGCCATCGAGAGCGGCTATTTCGTTCGTTTTGGCGGTAATCAAACAATTGTTTCTCTAGTAGATTTTAGTTTCAGTGAGAATGGGGGAGCAGCAGCAACAAGAAATCGCCGACCTCGAAGTCGGAGAAATCACACCGACGGCTGGAAGCCAATCGGAATATTATTCTTGGCCGCCGGCAATTCGTTTCGATGTCCCCCCTCACAAAACCTACCATTTTTACAAACATTTCAGAGCCTCATCTAACCCTAATAACTTCCTCAAGGCCGTCAAATGGTAAAGTTACTATCTCTCTTACCAAATCAAATTGCAGTTTTTACCAAGAGAGATTTAACAGGAATAGGATGGATGCTTTAAATTGATTCCCCAATGTTACAACAATTTGGAATATTTGTGTTCTTATTTCAATTTTTGATGATTATTGTAGGTCGCTGGATGGTTCATGCTTTTTGACGAGCTCGGATGATAATACTCTTAGTATATTCACATTGTAAGTAACTTATGTAGTCACTTCTTTGGATTAATTTTTTGTGTTCTTTTAGCGTTTTTGTAAGTAAAAGCTGCAAGACTGCAAGCATTGCCATGACTTTTGATATATAAAAATACATGTTTTTGCTCTAAGTAATTGTAATATACCAAAAGATGTCAATATGCGTTGGTTGAGTAAATAACTGATTTATACATTTGAATTTTCTTTTTCTTATACAGACCAGATTATGAAAACTGTACAGATGAAAATGCCTGTTTTTCAGCTGCTACTGAAGGTCAGTTTCTATTGCACAAGTTGTTTTTATTTTATTTTATTTTCTATTTTTTCCCTACAACAGATTCTGGTACTTTAGTATTTACATTTCTTATTATTTTGTGATTTGTAGATTCATTTCCCGCAAACCTTGCTATAACAGAGGGAGAATCCATATATGATTATTGCTGGTACCCTTTCATGTCTTCTTCAGGTGCATCTCTATTAACTTCTTTGATTAGTTACCCTTTTCATAATCGTTGATTTTTCAAGCTACAATTAGAAGTTAATTAGAACTGGTACTCTAACTGTATTATAGATCCGGTTTCTTGTGTGTTTGCAACTACCACGCGGGACCATCCTATTCATCTCTGGGATACGAGCACGGGCCAGGTACATTATTACTGTAATTTATTTATAATTTATTTTTGAATGACAGTATTTCATTATCTAATCTCTTACTTCTGTTTTGAATCCTACTATGTCACACTCACTTTGAGTTTTGATTCATTAGTAACCGTTTTTGTTCGTATCTTTTTGTTAGTTATATAAATATTATTGGAAATAATGAGTCAATATTTTATCCTAAGTTAAATGTTATTATGTGTAATAATATTGTTATCCTAAGTATTGGTATGACATGTAATTGTAGTAATCAATCTCTTGGCGTTAATCGATCCAATAACTATTAACACTTTATTCAAACTGTAATTGCAGCTACGCTGCACATATCGGGCATATGATAACATGGATGAAATAACTGCTGCATTTTCAATTGGTTTCAATCCCACAGGAACTAAGTAAGCTTTTACTTTGTTCTCTTATATAAAAGTAATTTCTTTAATTGTAGTTAACATCTTGTTCTAATGCACAGCTTATTAGTTCTTAAATATATTTTAATTCAGGATATTTGCTGGTTACAACAAATCCATCAGGATATTTGATATTCATCGACCCGGTAGAGATTTTGAACAACATTCAACCATTCAAGGAAATAAAGAAGGCCAGTCAGGTTGGTACATGTATATGTCTATTTAACTACTTTTTTAATATGAAAATTATTTAACTGATTTTTTTTTTTTTTTTGGTGTTCAGGTATCATATCTTCAATTGCTTTTTCTCCAAGTCATACAGGGATGCTCGCTACAGGGTCATATAGTCAAACTACAGCAATACATAGAGAGGATAATATGGAACAATTGTATGTATTACATGGTCAAGAAGGTGGGGTCACACATGTAAGTGGGCATTTAGGGTTAATAATTTTTCATCTAATCATTATTAAAAGAATCACCAACACTTTTTTATTTTTTATTTTTCATCACCTTATTTACAGGTTCAATTCTCTAAAGATGGAAACTATCTTTATACAGGGGGAAGAAAGGTATAAATTATAATACCTGTTTTTTCATTACTTTGCTTGTAAATTGTATCGCGTCTATTAATCCTATTTTTATCTATTGTCAATGTACATTACCAGTTCAGTTTATCTTTATTTGTTCACTAACTTTATAGTTTCAGAAAGTTGGAGCATGTGTTTTTTAAGATACACTCTCATCAAAGAAATTGATTTTTATGTAGGATCCATATATATTATGCTGGGATATACGCAAGACTGTTGAAATTGTATACAAGTAGGTACCTTTTTTATTAATGCAAAAGATCATTTGTAATCAGATAAATAATGTAATTTATTATATAATGTTAAAATTAGCACCAAAATGTATAAATATTTAAGCTGGTGTTATTTATTTGCTTAATTATTAGGTTATATAGATCAACAGAGACCACGAATCAACGGATACAGTTTGATACTGAGCCATATGGTCGTCATCTTGGAACTGGTGGACAGGTAATGGTTTATGACCAAATCTTTATGCCATTCTATTAAACATTTCAGTAGATTAATTATTAAGAAAATGTTAAATGTAGGATGGTTTGGTACATATATATGATCTTCAAACGGGTCAATGGGTCTCGAGTTTTCAAGCTGCATCAGGTTCCACCATCTCACACTTTTTATTTTAATATATTTTCACATACTTCATATGTCCTAAATAAATGCAATGTTTATTATTTTTTATTAGAAGAAAGTGTTTGAGGTATTGAATCGATGATATTTTCATTCTCACTTAACGTATCTATCTCTAATTAATCATTCCATCTCTAATACTTCATTAGTCCACTTTTAACAGAGCCGTTCCTAACGTTTCAAGTCTTAACAGTTTTACTCTAAAAATAAAGTAAACTTCAAATAGTATTTAAAAAAACGCATTTTATTCGTTGTTATATTATTTTTTCCAGAAAATAAGAATGTCTTATGTTTTATAGTTCAAGCACTTCTTTTTAGTTTTGTTTTATTCGTTGGACAATAAATTTAAGTCCTTCAAAATTATAGTTTAAACTCTTTTTTTTTTCCTTTTTAATTTTGTTTGATTCGTTGGACAATAAAATTAAGTAGCATTTATATGTGGCTAAGAGAAAGACTTAACGAATAATTAATTTGATTGATTTACTACTAGATGCATATCTAAAAGGTCCTTCAATAGTGATGATAAAGTAGTGGAAACTGCAAACTTGTTGACTGAATCAATAATACCAATTTTTATTAATGAAAAACTAATGGTAAAAAATGTGAATTTGATTTGAAATTTGCCAATCAGGATTTCATTTAATTTGACATGTATAATGTAATAACACATCCGTAATTTAAATTTAGTGTCAGTTGTCAAAATCGTCTATGAGGTTTACAAAAACTATTAGGTTTTGTCTGGAAATGAATTTTTTTGCCATTTTCATCCCTGGCATTTAAAAAGCTGTCATTTTGGTCCAGAATCTACCAGATGTTAGAAATCTGTTAGCAAAGAGGTAAAATGACTAAATGCCCCCATATCTATATCCGTTTTTGTTTACAAATAGACGGGGAGGGACGGGGAGAGGGAGGGGTTAAAATGACAGAAATACCCTTAATTATTAGTGAAAAAGACCCCACTACCCTTGTTGGCTTACATTTGTTAGATTATAGACCAAAAAGAAAAGAATTTTTCATTTTGACGAAACCTTGTAACCTCAGGGACAATTTTGACAGTTAGCTATTAAATTTATTGTTCGCTTTCGATGCAGATACCATTAGCGGTTTCTCTTTTCACCCGTTTTTGCCAATGGCTGCCACTGCATCAGGCCACCGGCGATTTGGAGCTCTAAATGATGCTGATGATGATTTGGGGTTGACTTTAGTAGGTATGTTTAATTATTTCTCTAACCCTTTATTATCATGTAATTATGCCAAGATATTATCCATTTTATTTGATTAATTTTTTAGGCAGGTCTTGTGGGTTATTCAATTTAATGAGTATTTTCTTTTTCTTTTCACCCAATAGTATTTTCCAATGATGTGTATTTATTAGACCTTTTCTATTCGTTTGCAGTATTAACAATGATGCTAATTTCATTTGTGTATTTCTTGTAGATGACCAGAATTGTGCTTCAGTTTGGAGTTTCTCTGTTTATTCAGCTGAGGATTACGCTGAAAACATTGAATTAGTCAACTCCAAGAGTCAATTTGATCAAGAACCAGATCCTTGATCCACATTCTTTAGTTAAGGTCTTTTAAACAAAAATTAAAATTGTAATCTATATTCTTGACTCTTGAGACCATAAATATAGAGTATTGTGTAGAATGAATGCTGCAAATTCATAGAAAAAATGTAAGTTGGAGATGTTTTTTGTGTGGCACTTGTTCTATCCTATTTTCTAATTTTCCTATTTTGTATTTGGTACTTTTTAACGTATTAGTCTGACTATAGTAAACACTTGGCTTACTAGCTAACAACCATCAATATAACAAACTTGGCTTACTAGCTAACAACCATCAATATAACAAAAACATAGACGCAGAACCTCTATACACCATTAACGTGTATTGCCATTACCTATCTTTTGTTTACTTGGAATGCAGCATGCCAATATATTTATCATTTATGAGGGAGGATCTACTAAATACATATTTTGTCTAAAAAAAGAACAACAAAAATAGTTCATAATAAAAAAAAAAATCTAGTAAAAAAAACTAAAAGTTCAATACAAACGCATCAAATTAGTAGATTGGCTGGTTTTACATGGATTTATAGTGCTAAACATTGTAATCCCATCGTGATTATAGCAATACGAGATTATATGGTTCTTTCTAGGTGTAATAAAAAAATGATTAAATATTTAGTAATAAAAATTTAAAATTTTAATATATTTTTAAGATGAAATATAATTAAAATTACGTATAAATTAGTAACTTAATAAATAATAAATAGTAATATCATTTTCTAAACTCTCTGTTTTTCCTAAAAATTTTGTTTTTAAAATATTTCTTTCTATTTTTTTTTTAGAAATGCTACTTCTTACAAAAATTTTGGACTAATACCTATGTGTTGTATAGGTTGAACAAAAGAAATTATATAGTCTCGTATGTTAGCAAATGTTAACTGTTTTAGGAAGGAAAACTGGATTTTAATAATCCATACTTTGATGGGTTAGCCGCTGCCAGTCCCACTTTCAACCTTGTCCCCCAACAGTCACGTAATTCGATAAAGATTACATTAACTTGTTCAACAAGTGTTTTAGCTTTATATAAAGTATTAGCGATGTAGGGTTAAAGAGAGAGTTAAATCAATTGAGTTTTTAGAGTTATATTTTCTCCAATAAAGTGGATAAGTTATTCCATCGATTCTGTGTTTTGATTACTTTGATGTCAATTTTAGTTTTGAATCTATCAATATTAGATATCAATGTGAAGAAAAATACAAACCAAACAAATTAAGGCCTTTTGGCAAACGAAAACATATCATACTCCAACTCCGAAGTTCTCAAAAGTGAGACAATCAACAATTAAGTAAGTATACCTCAAAACAAATGTCTATATTTATAGTAGTGAGAAGTTAATACCACTCATAATCAGACTTTAAGAACATTGTCGAAGACATTATGCACTACGCCCTTCCCGTACTCTAACCGCAAAGGTAGAAAGTTAAAAATTTAAAGAAAAGTTCAAACCTAGTTAAACTGACAATTATTACATATATTGAAATTTGAGGTGAAAATTTAACGTTGGTCATTTTACGTTTGAGGATATCCTTTTCAAATTGTTTCATCATGGCTATATCCGTTTCACCTTGAACAACGTTAACTACGATACCTATAAAAATCAACAGAGCTTTTTTATTTTTATATTAAAAAACAACTTTATCTATAAAAACAGCTATCACCTTTAGGCACACGTCTTCCGGCCATGCTTGTGCGTTCATATAATACTTCATCATAAATTTTATCACCGGCCAATGGAAGATCCCCATTGATAACTATTGAGACCTAAGAAATAAAACATAAATTTTAGTTGAGAACTAAGATTCAACTAATATTTAACAGTTTAAGTCTATCTTGCCTTAGAGTAATCACTGTTAAAGATAATCTTGTCCAGTTGTAATTATGGAGGGTTAAACGAGTCGTAGTTACAAAGTCTAGGTATATTTTGAGTTAGTTTTTTACCTAGCATAGTCTAATAAGGAATCTTGTATTTACGTGATAGGCAAGAGTCGTAGGTCGGTTTGTACACCTATTTAGTATTTACAAGGGCTCCATGTAAACGTGAATTGTGGGGAAATCACAATACAAGAAGAAGTTTAGAAAATCAAATCTCTAATACGTTTCTTTAATTGTCATCAGAGCATCTTTGGTTTGATCAAGAGAGAACCTCTAGGTGTGGTAAAAGGAAGGCAACTAAGGTGTGATTGGTACCTTACATAGGTTTTAGAACATCCTACAAAGAGCATAGAAGTTGTTACAAATCAATAGAATATGTTGTCAAATTTTGGGGAAGATTTGGAGCCCAGAAAGACATAGAAGAGCTAAGAAATGGCTATGTTGGCTCTTGTACATCCCATAAAATTTCAGCTATGGAGAGTTGAAGATCACTCTTGAAATCTATAGATTATGTAGAGACGTACAAAGCGATAGGAAAAAGACGATGGAACATTTTTATTACATAGATAAAAAAAATTCTGTGTATGTAAAGATTTAATGATAGATTGAGACAAAATATATCAACGAACAACAAGCTGAGAAGCGACGATTTACAGTTGCAACAAATTGGAGACGTGAACGTGTTTGTCAATGGCGGCTTAGGGGCTTAGTGTCACAAAGTTTTTAAACTCTCGTGCAACTCTTAACACCGACTAAAATCGGCGTATTCACCCGAAGTTGTAACGATGCTAAGCAACTATATCGGAAGTTGCTATGAAGAGAAGATTACAAGATGCGAATACAAGTGCTATAACAAGACTTTGTATGTGGTTTTGGGTGATCACAAGCGAGGCCCCCCAAGTGCCTCTTTATACTGGTTGCAACAGCTTCTAAATTGATTTATATCTAGAGAATTCTATGCATAAGAATTGTAGACAAATTTATATCAAATATATATCTACGTAGTCTATAACTTTAAAGAGTGATCTTGAACTCTATAGATGAATTTTATTGGATGTTCAAGAGCCAACATTCTAGTCTTGTTTCAGCCGTTTCTTCAGATCAATAATATACACAAGAAGTTTACATTTCGTAATGAAGTTCCATAAACTTTTATCTTTTTTTTTAATATTACTCACGCGTCTCGATCAGTTTTAGTGATGGCCGGAGACCGCGAAATGAAGTTCCATAAACTTTTATCTTTTATCGTAATGAAGTTCCATAAACTTTTATCTTTTTTGTTATATATGGCCGGAGACCGCAAAATGAAAATTTAGAGACCCCAACTGTGTTTTTGTGACCCAATCTACTAAAAAAAGGCACCAAAAATCTTTTTTGTCATACTGCCAGTAATGCAGGATCGAGCCCATTGATCTATAGATAAACTAATAATACACGACTTACAGTGTATGTGTATTCTCGTAGTGTAGCGGAAGCGTCCTTGAGTGTGTATACGAACGTAGCACT